>MPNW01001131.1:16424-31195 GCA_011800805.1 Hirudo medicinalis
CCACGTCTTTGTACTGAACCCCGTTACCCCAAGTTCGACGTATGACCTCCCGCCGTCTGTAGTTACCCGGAGATGTGTGGACGTAGATGAGAAGGAATATCTCGTCTCCCGAGCAGATTGACGGCGAGTTGAGGATGTATTTGAACGGATGAGGATGGACTACGTCTGTCCTCTCCCTGAGCAGACGATCGCGTTCTTCTACTGACAGTTTCTCGTCGAATGTGTTCAGAAAATTCGCTGCCACGCTAGTCTGGCTCTTGTCCTTCTTGAGCTGCTGGTATTGCTGGAAGATCTCTAGCTGCCTCGGGTCTATGTCGATGTTCTTAATGTTTTCGATGATATTCATGACCTCCTTCATGTTGGCTTTCAACATCGTATGATTGCCGGTCTTGTTTTGATCGGCATGATCGGAGTCCTCTTGTTTGGAGTCCTTGAATTCGGCATCAGTGTTTTCCCTGACAATGGATTCGACGTGAACAGGAGGAAATGCGGTGAGTGGCACTCTTTTCTCGTCGTCTGGGACGTTCTTGTACAGCACGAACAGGCCGACGATGATTACAAACAACAGTGCAGAAGACAAATTCATCGCTACTGCCAAGCAAAAAAAATAAATTCATACAAAACGCTCAAAAAATTATTCTACATTACCATTTCGTCAAGGTTCACGAGCTCGAATCAAATCATCGTACTTCTCGAAAACTTAAAGAAGAAGCTAAAAGTAGATAAAAGTAGAAAGTAAAGATAGAGCTTTACAACGGTCTTATTTGAATGAAGAAGTATATTTTCGAAGGGTACAAAGTCTCGCTGACAGTTAATTTGAAACAAACTGCTAGGCTGGTATGAATGTCCGCGTCTAACGTTAAATCAAGTTGGCACTATGAATTGAGAATAGTGAGATGTTATGAGCTTTTATATGCCTCTCACATTCCTTCGCATTCATCTCCCTCAATAATAATGCCTGATGCAGGATAAATAACTAGCAAGCGTGTACTTCCCTTCACAAGCAATTGTTAAATCATGCAGCCTATTGTATCGTTCCATTGTGGCAAAATCGCATTGGATAAGAGTCTATTTGTTGCAGAGGAAAACAAAGTCTAACAAGTTGATGTAAATACAATGTAGCTGTGGCCTCCAAACATTTGAACAACTATTGAAGCGACTCATCTGACAGTGCAATCGGGAATCTCCAAAACGTGTGCCTGAGAGTTGCATGCATGCGATTCTAACTCTGCCTGTCATGTGATGAGGGGATTTATAATTTTGGGGGAATATCCGTAATAGGTAGCTGTAATCCTAACGACACACAGATATTTGGCTATTAGCCTATATACAAGACGAAATTCTTCGTTAGCTTTAAATCTCAGCTTTTGACACTTTAACATAGTTCTCTGCGATGCTAAAACGGTTTAATTTAGATTGTGAATGTTAACTAGTCTGAAATTGTGTTTTGCAAACATCAAGATTGTCATAAAAGACGATTTAAATTAGAAAATGACCTTTAAACAGATTATATAAAATCGCATTCACGAATCCCACGTGTGTGAGTTATGAGTTTAGCTTGTTATTACTTGTTTTGAAAGCTACAGGTCGGTTGTAGTAAGCAATGCCCTAATTTTGGGGTGAGCAGGATTTTTTATTTTTCTCTTTTCCTGATTTTCCGAATGTTAAAGTACTCGACTGATTTAAAAATAAGGTCATCAGCTAGTTTTAGCAAAATGTTGGAAGACTTGAGTAAAGATGTGCCCCCAGGAAGATGAAATGAAATGTCGTAGGTTGTAAGTACATCAATAAGTCGAATTCAAGTTAAAAATGAGAGCATTGATTATAAATTTAGAAATGCTTGTTCCAATGATACGTCGAATCATAAAATGCCCTTCTAATCCAGACAAAGACTTCTTAATCATCTCATAACCTTCTAATTGACATTCAATTAATAACGCAGGCGATTAATTAATTATTACAGATGATCGGGTCGTTTCAGTCCAGGCAAAAAATTTGCCAGAGAGTGAGTACAGTTCACAACCGAGCATTCCTCATTGAACGGATGACCTATGAATCATATCTAGTCTACTAATGAGGATGAAAATTTTTCAAAGTCTGCTGCATTACGTTTAATTTCACCTAATTATGAATTAATTAACCACTTAATTTGTGTTGCCTTGTCATTGAGTTGAATGACCTTTTCTCAACTGAGCTGGGTCGAGTTGCACCGATTCATCCTGGGTTAAGTTCAGAAAATTTAATTTCTTTTTGCATTTAATAAAAAAGACGACTTAATTAATATTAAATAATATTTTAAAATGTTTCAAGATTAATTCGTTAAAAACAGCAATAGATAAACGTAAAACTATGATATGGACTTACATTTTTAAACATATTGTGATTAATTAAAAATGTATTTTTAAATGATAACATTTAAACATTAAAATAAATGTTGAAAACATCCATCTCGAGAAATTATGATAATCGGCACATCCTTGTTGTTATCCAATTGTTAGTAAGTAAAAAGTAAACTGCGTTATCTGTCACCTGTCTTTTATTGCAATTTTTCGGATTTTCTCACTAAATTGTTGAGATTTCATTAACATCAGACGATGATGGCTCAGAAGCCAACAAATACCAACCCAGTAACTGGTGTTTGTATAGTTTCAGACCCTCAAAAATGTCCACCAAGCTATGAACTTGTGAGTTTTAAGGCTGTGACAAATTATTAGACGTATTTTATGAACAATTTGATATTCGGAAATTGACTTTTGATAATTGAATCAGGCTTTCTGGTGACAAGATTGTAATTCTGGGACAGAATTAAACTTCTTAATCCAGCTTTATACAGGTTTATTTATTTGTAGTTGATGAGATCCAAAGACAAAGAAAGTGACTGTGACTTGTGGAGAGAAACTAACATGTTTAAGAAGACGACAAGATATCTCTGCTTTACGAGGGCCTACAATAAAAACAGCCAAGTAACTTCATAAATTTCAATGCCGGTCAATAAAATTTGTATAAAACTAGCTAGATTTACAGTACTGTAAAAAGGTATTTTATCACATTTAGAAATTAACTCCTCATTTATTATTCCACAAATATTTCTTTTAGTTGGTTTTAAATGAAAACAATTTGTGTAACACATTCTCGTTAGATCTAGGCTGTTTATTCTTTTCAAAGTTACTCCTAATTTCTTGAAACTTAAGTGTACTTTTAAACAATGCAATTCTTCCAGGACTCAAAGGTTCTGGCATCCATTCTAATCCTTCCTGAGAAGGAATCGCCACCACCAGGATTCATGATGCTGGAGAAGACAATCGATTCGGGTTTGCATTTGTTGACGAATTCATCATCGGCCATTCGCAATTATGAAATTCGTCAGGTTTTTTGCCATAAAGACTCGCAGCAATGGTACATGCTAATTCGCTTTGTAACTCTTAATGAAACAAATTTGGAAAAAGCTTAACACTTGATCACATTTACATTAACTCACATTTTCATTGTGCATTTTGTCAAGGTAATTGTCATTAATTTGTTTCTTTACATTTGCTAATTGCAGAGGAGAGAGCTCTGAAAAAGAAGCAGTTTTGTATCAAATACGGAGACAGAAATTCTTTGACTGAGGCCATTTCTGACATCATCATCCTCTCCAAGACCAAGAGAGCACCAGAAGGATACACCTTGATTGGGTTGGTTTAATTGGATAGCATTGATTGATTGTTTGACAACCCAATTGCGATGTACTGGGAAGTTCAAATTAATAATTTGTCTTATTTTATTTCAGTTTACAAACATTATTTCCTTAATACCTCATTCATTCAATCTATTGCCTTCGAATCATCACCAGCGATGATCATAAAATATCCTTCAGTGTCATTAAACATTAGAAATCAATTGGTAACACTGTAATAATTACAAGTCCTGCATTAGTAGCATTAAATGTTTGATGGCAATAATGAGCTCTATGTTAAAAACATTAAATAACAAGAGTGCTTAAAAATATTTATTATGCTTCATTTATCGATCACGTTTCAAAGCAGAAAAAATTGTGCCGACTTGACGAACATCATGAAATGTGTAGAATACTGTTAATTGATCAAATGCTTTATTTTAAATTTAACCTCCAAGAATTATTTTCCAGTGGTGATTTGAACGGCCTGATGATTTGCGTCAGAGTGACCAGAATTCCACCCGAGACCCAAACGTTCAGTCACACTGGGAGTTCTCAGACTAACGGAATGAGGTCCGTCCGACGATATTCGTGGTGTTTGTTGAGATGGCAAAAGATGGTGATGATGGTGGTGGTGGTGGCATTCCCTAAAACTCTCGATGTTCTCAATTCAAGACGAATATAAAATATTTAATATTATATTACATAATAATTTATTATCATGAGTTGAAAGCATTTTTAATTGTTGCATATTTTAAAATGTTGTTGTGGACATAAATTCTTCCCATCTGACACGACTAGTCGTTAGTGCGGCTACTAACGTCGTGATGCCATTGGTTACAGACCCGCTCCAGCTCCACCAATAGCAGGCTATCCTCTACACCCGATACCCACACCCCGTCTCAACCAGTCGCTCAATGTCTTCAACAAGAACGAGGTGTCGCCAATAAACGGTTGGTTTTTCAATCGGACGTGACTCATCGCAAAATGTAAACTCTGCTGGGTTTCGTAATCTAGTAATATTTTTCCAAACCTGAATACTCTTGATTATTAAATACAGCTTATAAACTTGAGTAATAACATAATGATGTGGGGAATGTCGTTCATCGAACAGATCTCGACTGCAAATTTACTGATCATGTTACATTATTGATTCGTAGAGAAATGTTTTAAATGATGCACCCTAATGGATTTAATTATCACATTACTGATTAAATCAGATCATTTTTACATAAATATCATCTGGACTAAATAAACTGCGTCTTCGTTGGCAGCTTTGACCGGCATAGAGTTCCAGATCAACCCTTCTGTGCTAGACACTTCAAAGAGGACATCTGTGAGTACAACGCAGGACTTCAATGACATAATTGCTCATTATTACATTTTATTACTATTATTATTATTACTACTACATTACAAGCCCTTAACTAATGGTAAAGACCTAACGAGTACCGAGTGCTCGGCAGATGCATCACCTCTCAGAATTAAGGGGCAAACTCGATTAAATGTTGACGTTCTTTCACCAGCCGGTGAAATAACTCCGAACTCCTGCATGCTTTCGCAAAAACTTTCTCTGAGTTTACATTTGAGACTTCATCTATCAACTTGTACCTGTGTAGACACTTCTCGGGGCCATTTGTGATGGTGCAAGCCGGGTAGCGAGCACGGAACTGCTTCTCTGTTGCCTGCAATCCTGAGCCAACCTATCTGTAGTCAGCTTGTTCTAAATTCTGCCTGGTGCTTAAGTGCATAACATTTGGTGCCTCTGTTAATGCAAAACTCTGCAAGTGATGTCGTGGTGTACCTAGTTCTTAGCTGATTAATCTTAAATTTCAAGATTGTTTGTTGTTGTGAATTTCATCATTTTGCATGGTTAACCTTAACGAATAATATCAATCAGGGCCCTACTCCAAGCATATCCTACAGATCACTCAATGACATTGAAAATGAGGTTGGTGGTCCACTCACTACCATTGTCAATACCCAAATAATAGCACTCCCATGCTCCGATGAATCACATTGCACGGTAATATAATTATTAACCTATAATTTATTTGCAGTACCATTACTCGTTCGCATTGGAGCAATCCTTCCTCCAAAAGACTGCAGCTTAAGACGTGACATTCCTCGATGGCTAAGAAATCGTTTTCAAATACATTTCAACTCTATTGACCACTTGTGATTGCAATGATCACAAATGTGCCTTAAATAATTTCCTGTCGCTCATTTTTTGTTTGCTTAAATTCTAAATTAGGCTTCTGTTGTTAAGATGAAAATCAGGAACATGTAGGTAAGCATTGAAAAGAAACACTTGTTAGAAATAAAATTTCACATGACGCTGCTCCTGTCCAGTTGAAAAATTTAACAAGAACAAAATTAATGTTTTCAGCTCAATTATTGCTGAGGTGTTGAGCTTGTAGAATGTAATTGAAAATTGGGGCACAGATACTTGCAGTGATGAGAAGGTTGCATCCTTGAAGAAATGCTTCGCGTGTGCAGAAACTCAACTGAAAATTCCCTTGAGTCTATCGGCCATTAAAAGGTTTTCATTTCGGAATGACTTTTTTGCCTCTGCAAGAGCTTTGGCGATGCCCCTATTTCCTGGATCCAGCTCAGCAGCTTTCTTCAAATCATCTATGGCAAGCTCATACTCTTTCAGTTTTGTGTAAGCTTGGCCTCTTCTATAAAAAGCTTTGACATTATTTGGCTCGATTTCTAAAGCGTCTGCACAGTTTTTAATGGCACCCCTCATGTTTGTTCCCAAGAGTTGACAGGCTGCTAGGTTCAAGTGGCACAAACATTTTAGGCTCTCAATGTCGCGTTTTAGACTCTCGTTGTTCTGCTCATTGGCCTTCATTGTAATTTGAGCGCAGATTAGATACTTCATGGCACGTCCATAGAGGTAGAAGGCTGTTTCAAGCTCTTTTAGTTGGAATGACTGCGTGCCTTTTTCTTTCAAGATTCTTGATCTTTCAAGGATCTCCAAAAGATCCAGATCATGTATTCTAGCTGCAACTTCAAATGATATTAATGAAATATCAAGAATGTGGGAGATGTTGTGCTCATCAAGTAGCGTCAGTGTTGAGTTGTTACCACTCGTCAATTGCATCATCAAGGAGTCGATAGCTCTTGTATGTGCCGTCATTCCCAGGCCTAAAACTATTTCGCATTCTCTGTTTATTTCGTAACCAAGTCTTCGACCAAAGTGGAGAGATTGTTCTCCGCATTTTATATAAACCCTACAAGTTGAAAATTCTGTCGGTAAGAGCATGCGATCAAATTCAGATGTATCTAGTATTCCAATGGCCATGCGCAACAAGCCCAAGTCCCTGACTTAGAAACGTTATTATAAACACACCAATCAAAAACGAATGGTAGGTTTTAAATGTGAATCATTAAGTTAAGCAATGAACTTAAAATATTAAATTAATGAATAATAATGACTAATAATTTGTCATATTTATTTTAGAACTAATATGGTTTA
Organism: Hirudo medicinalis; assembly: GCA_011800805.1. NCBI lineage: Eukaryota > Metazoa > Annelida > Clitellata > Hirudinida > Hirudinidae > Hirudo > Hirudo medicinalis. The sequence goes on from MPNW01001131.1 coordinate 23,564, forward strand.
GTTGAAATGTAATAATTTGTTTAAAAAATTGTATATATTATTTTAATTTCAGTTTTATTTTTATTTATACAACATTATTTAATTAATTTAAATATGTAATTTAAACATGCAGAATATCTTTAGCATAGACACAAAAATATATTTACTCGCATATCCTCGCTAGTACAAACTTCCTTTTGCTCCTGAGAAGCTAGGTTGGTGGAGCTGTTCGAGCGTCGAAAAATCGTTGAATTGAACATCTGATATAAAAGGATACAAATATTTCAGAAATGGCTATCATTCACCAGAAAGCTGTCGGTCTTGAGAAGGGCCACAAAGTCTCTAAGTTGAGCCACCAGAGGCCGTCAAGGCGAAAGGGGGTAAGTTATCGTGCTGTGATGGTTTTTAGACGAACTTGTCAGTTCCGGTATTTAATGTTTGTCATTTTTGTTAGAATTCGACTAAGCACGCCAAGTTCGTCAGAGATCTGGTCAGGGATGTCTGCGGATTCGCCCCTTATGAGAAGCGTTCTATGGAGTTGTTGAAAGTCGGCAAGGATAAGCGTGCTCTCAAGTTTGTCAAGAGGAGGGTTAGTTTATTTTCAGGATAATAATGCGTCTGCTTGCAGTTTTGTAATCCAAGTTTAGTAATATATAAATAAATAAATTTTATTTCAAACAGCTTGGCACCCACATTAGAGGCAAGAGGAAGAGGGAAGAAATGAACACTGTCCTCCAGAAGATGAGGAAGACCCACGGCAAATGATTGGACCATGCTTTGCATTCATCCAAATAAAAAACTGAGTCCGATTTAGTTTTTATTGTGCTCAAATCGAATCCGTATAGATTGGGATAATCTAAAACCCAAAACAATCAAAGTAGTTGGTGCTTGACATGTTTTGGGATGTGTTGCAGTGGGTTGTCGAGTAACTTTGGGTGGATTTGATCTTAATTGTTGAGCTAAAAAGCTTAGCTGGGCAAGGTGTTTTGGTATTTTATTTTTACTGAATGGTAGAAAGGTTGAGCACTTGAAAAAGTAGACAAATTGCCATGATGTTGATTCTGTGTAGGTAAGGCATAGCAAGAGCTGAAGTACAGTGGTCTTCTCTTTGATATTGTCCAACACAGGAAGCGTACATCATTACATGAGCAACATAAGTTTGCTCCTCTGTGCCCTTGAAGAGTTGAGACCATGGACCACTGGCATAAACAGCAACATCTTCACCACCGTGTGTTTCGAACTTTGTCCACACAGCAGAATCTTGCAAGAATTCTCTGGATAGAACTGTAAAATTGTTTAAAAAATTTCAAAATTTTACTTACTGACAAATTAGTAATTGACTTGTGGTATTGCTTACAATCGAATAAATTCCATAATCTCCTCCGTTAAACGTGTCAAAGGTTCGAATAAAAATTCATTCCTTCGATAACATATTTTCTTGTTCTAATTTTTAAATCTGGTTTTATTTGTCTTTTAATATTGATAGCAGTTGAAGTTTTCTAAAAATACATTAAAAAAAAGCAGTGGTAAAATTTATAACGTAATCAGTTATTTAAATCTTTTTTCACAAATTCATCATCCCCTTTTGAACCTCTTGTTTCGTTCTAAATTGTCAGACTTCAGTGCTATCGCATAATAAATAATTTTGAAGTTAAAAATTTCATATTTTTATTATTTGCCCCCTCCATCTGACAATAAACAAAAAAAACTATTTTGGTTGGTGAGGCCCTTGTGCAGTGGCACATTCCGACCACGTCTAAATCTGGCATTGACTTATTATAAAATAAACAGTTCTTAATAGAAATTTTTAATAATTTGAAAATTTGTTAAATAAAATATAACTTACAAAATAGTATTGCGATCACTTGGACTTTGTTGACATTGATGTGATAATATCGTAAAAAAAAATTATGAGTAGCCTTAAAATGGAAATTTTATGAAGCGTGTGTGGATAATGTAGCCGTTGTCATAAATAAAATCATGCGAGCATGCTTTTTATTTTCTAGCCTCTCTGAATCTTAAAAAAATATCTTTTAAAATATGTATAATAACAAGAATAATTCTGGTTTGCATAAACTTTGAACAATTTGTCTTAATAATAATGATAATAATAATAATGACAAATTAACATATGTTCATAAGCTTTAACCATTTATACTTTGTTAGTTTAAATTTACGCATTCGACCGCTAACTTGTAAAAGAGGCCAGTATAAAACTAAATAAGTAACCTCACATGTAAAGGGCGAATGTCTGTTTGTTTGTGGCTTACACAAATCTTCACCCCTGGATTGTTGTTCTTAGTTGTGATTAAACTTTACGGGATGATACTTTGGATCCGGGGTGTGGTCATAATAAATTAACATCTCGAACCGCTTTGAAGTCATTAACAAAAATAAGCACGTCTCGATTGAAGTCTAAAGTGATGAAACCAATGGAGCAAATGATAATAAAAATATTCTACCTATCTTTCACTTATCACTTGATTTCTGTTATTACTTAGTATTTTCAATCAACCCCGACAGTTATGATAAGTACTACATATTTGTCTAGTTAATAGTACATTCAGTTCACCTTCAGAGTTGCTGATGTTTTTACGGGGTACTTCAAGGAAAGATCCATTTGGAAAAGTCACAATCTTATGGTACTTAAAACCAGGTCCATTGGCGTACATGAGTTGCGTGTAAGGCTTGCCATCCAATGCTGGTTGTATGGAAGATGCAAATCCTGGTGTTGTTTGACAGAGACAAATTGTCATCATTGTTGTTATTATTGCACTGATAAAAACAAATACTAAAATTATAATGATCTACTATAATAAGTCAGAATATTTACTGAATTTGTAATTGAAATGGTCATTTATGGATGTTTAAAACAATTTACGTCTATTACTAACTTCATAAGAATTGCAATCTTGATGAAAGTATTTATGGCAAAACGATGTTTTTTTGTTGTTCTATGAATAAAAAATAAAACATGTGCGCGTTACAAAAGCATACAACATGTAACTTATTACACTATTCAACACAGACTCAAAATGTTATTCTCCAGCTTTTCCCACCGAAAATGGATTCCTTGAAAGTTCCGTATCCACCGAGGGTGAAGACATGTGAATGATCGGCAGTGACCAAGATCAGGGTTTCTTCTGGATCTGTGAGTTTCAGAGCCGCGCTGACAGCTGCCTCTAAGGCCAGCACGTCGTGCAAGGCGTTGTAGGCACTGTTACTGTGATGTCCGTGATCTATTCTGCCACCTGGACATGTAATTACGTGGATTACAGTTGTATGTTTAAACAACTTTCGTGGTTCTTAAGCGAATTAGGTGCGGGTTCATTGTGGTGCACTACAAGCACAGTTGTTGTAGCTGTAGTTCAAGCAAATATTGCAATAGGTTCCCAATGTTTTCTACGATTTCATAGTCGTTGTAGAGCGTTGTTGTTAATTGTTGGCATGTAAAGGAATATTACCCTCAACAAAGAGAAAGAAACCATTTGGACTTCTTTTAAGAAGTTCAATTGCTTTCTGAGTCATTTCTGCCAGAGAAGGTTCTTTGTTTGGATCTCTACCGACTTCAAATTCCAGATGTGAATTTGCAAAAAGACCTAAAAAGAGTAAAAGTACAAAAACAATTATTGTGTGAGATCAAATTTCGGAATGATTTCTGACGGTTAAAATTATCTAAAACAACCTTTTTGCAAGTCTTTATGCGATAAATTTAAAACTAAATTAGAAACATTAAACATTAAATACTTAAGTAATTTAAATATTTACATTAATTTGAAAACTAAAAACAAATTTTCACCTAAAACGTAGTCATTAAGTCGCGGGTCAAAAAGATCAAAGTCGGTCTTTGTCTTAAGCAACGCTGCTTTTTGGCGTCTGCTCTTCTTCAATTGTAGCCATTCCTTAGGTGGAAAAATATACTTTATAATAACATGATAATATGTTGTAGTGCGATACATGCGATGAGTGGGAGATGTAATTACTAGATTTAAGTATAATTAATTATAAGATTGCAATCACATTCCATTTGCATAATGTCATATGCACAGCGTCAGAGCCTTTTTCAACCAATTAAATAGCGCTCCTTTCCAAGGACACACTGCTACAACTATTGTTGCCATTACTTCCGTATTCGGGAACGTTTCTAAGCTAGCCTGCACTCTGATCAGTAAATATAATTAATAAATAGTCGATATTTTATTACCAAAATAGTAAATAATAAATCAATTCATTAATTATTATTAATTAAAATAAGCACAGAACATCAGACTTAAAAGCTTGTAGTTACATCGAGGAGATTTCGATTATCAGTCCTCAGCCCCTTGGCAACATCAGGGTCAGTTATGTTTGGCAGGAAGTTCTCAAGTCCGCCACCAAACATCACCTGTTGAAAAAATCAATAATAATAGAAAATCCTGTTAATGGAAATTGTAATTTAATGTCATGATAATTTAATTTAATGTTGTGGTAATTCAATAAAATAATACCGATAAAAATATTACCAATTATTTATTTAAGTTAACAATTCAACTAATTAGGCGCCTCTGACGCTATGCAAATGGCGCATTATAAATTAACTATTATTATTATTATTATTATTATTATTATAATTATTATTATTATTATTAATAACAACCATAATAATATTTATTATTATTAATTAATTATCAACTGATAAGCAANCTTGAAATCTAATGAAATGCTACATGTAAGCTATTGTAGGCGCCTCTGACGCTATGCAAATGGCGCATTATAAATTAACTATTATTATTATTATTATTATTATTATTATTATTATTATTATTATTATTATTATTATTATTATTATTAATTAGGAATAACACAAACCCTAATGTCTTGATTCTTTTCCGAATGTATCAACTGATAAGCAATGTCTTTGCACTTCTCTGCCTCAGGTACTGACGCTTCCCAAATCCTAAAAGCTGTACTGGCATAACACGATCCAGGTGATGCATGAGTGATGGTTGTAGTCGTCACCAGACCTGTCCATTTGCCTTTGCGAAAGTCAGCAGGTATTGATTTGATAATTGGATCAGTTAACTCGGACGTTGTTATGCGTCCTTGTAATCAATACATCAATTAATTATTAGTCAACTGATCAATTGTCTAATTTCTTAACCAGCATCTATGGACTTGTGAAGAATGGAGTCGACTTGGTTTTCTTCGATGTTAGAGCAGTTTCCAAGCTCGACTTTGTCGTTGACACCAAGTGTCATAAAGTTGGCTTTGACTCCGCTCAGGTAAGCTGTTGCTGAGGCTGCACTGTCGGCAGTGATCCTATCTACTGTGTAGGTCTGTTGATGTGTTAGGTTCTACCATTGCAGTAATAATTGTGTAGTTTTCTATGAGTTCCATGTTTTTATGCGTTCCATGTTTTAATACTAAACTGTATATTTTGTTTGTATTGTGAGATCACGTGCTATGTACATATTACGTTATGACTGTTGCTGTTATTAATACATAGTTTGAGTGCACTAAAAATGTTTGAGACATTAAATTTTAATATAAAACATCACGATGAAATAGCCACAATGTTCGAACTAAAGCTAAAACATGCTTTCGGCACATGTTTTGTGTCTGCGTTGATGTATTGATATCGGTGCACAGTTGAAGAATTTCAGAATTTGAGTTGCAGACATTCTTTGATTAATATGAAATTTCCAATAGTAATCAATGTAGTAACCAATAGTAACAAATAACAACAATTTTCATTAGCTGATTAGTTTTTGATAAATAACATAATGATATTAATAAACAGTAGATCGTTATTATACAGTAGCGTAGCTAGGAGAGCGGCCGCCCCGGGCGCCGTCTTAGGGGCACCAAATTACCAGGGGCGCCAAAATTGGATGCCACGTTAATGTTACCAAATTATCAGTTTCGCCCCGGGCACCGAAACCCCTAGCTAAGCCTCTGGCTGTTATAAACATCCTCAAGTCTAACTACTAACCCTGGCTAACCCAGCATATGGGAACTTCTCCCAAGCCAGGTAAATGTCTTCAGCTTTCAAGTTGTTCACCTGAGCTTTCAAAATCCTTCCAGCGGAAATACTCGGCAGTCCCATTCCATCTCCGATAAAGAGGATCACGTTCTTAGCTTTTTTCGTGTTCCTCGAATTTTCCAGGAGAGTTTTAGACATTTTGATTCTCTTCCTGCCCAAGGCATTCCAGTCCGTGTTGAGCCAGGGACTCTCTCTCCCCTTACCATCGACATCTCTCTTGGAAACNTTTTCGTGTTCCTCGAATTTTCCAGGAGAGTTTTAGACATTTTGATTCTCTTCCTGCCCAAGGCATTCCAGTCCGTGTTGAGCCAGGGACTCTCTCTCCCCTTACCATCGACATCTCTCTTGGAAACATGGTGAGGTTTTGAAGACCCTTTGTGAAGTCCTTCAAGAACGAAACAGAAGCGTGAATCACTTTGTCTCCGCATAATTAATATTAAATCAACAATTTAGCATGAAATGCTTCATTAACATTTATTAATTGCAATTGAATGGCCGAGGCGAATCGTCCATCTCATGTTTAAATCCTTTGTTTTCATTAATTTTCAAGCGTTTGAATCGTAAATAATTGAAATTATTTCCTTCAGTTAGAAGATCATCTCTTTCTTATTTACTTTCTTTATCGTAAACAATCGCATTGTTCGATGTGGTTGCGACTACAAATTTTCTAGAAGACTTTTGTGAGAATACCGTATTATAGAATAAAAGTCAAGATATTAATCTTTGATTAATCATAGATTTGATTATATTTATTACTCTTGCGACCTTTTAATGTAACGGTCGCTTTTAAAATCTTGTTGGGATGCGTCATGTTACATTTAAGGTTCAGAAGTTTATTTGAAGAATTGTATAAATAATAAAAATTGCTCAAACCATGATAATCGTAATCATCGTCTTCAAACACTGCTTTCGCATTCGTCAGTGCTACCAGGTGACAACAACAACAACAACAACAACAACAAATGGAAAGAACAAATTTAACATTCCACTTAGAATCCATTTCTGAAACCGCTTTTTACGAATTCGTTTACAAATTCGTTACAAACTTCGGTGCAATCATTCAGAGTAGGAGCAACTTATTATTGAAATGGACTTCACGCTCATTTAACTCACGGACGTTGCTTGATTTCACACATCCATCCATTGAGCATTAAAGACCAGACAAGATACTCAATGTTGTTATGAAGAGATATTTATGAAGTGAAAATTTATATTAAATAATTAATAAATTATATTAAAATGTAAAAATAAATTAAATTCTATTAAATTATATAAATAATATTAAATAGATAAAAATTTAATTCAAGTCATTATTAATAGTTGATGTTGATATTATAAAAAAAATAATTACTTTTTGTTGGTAACTTCAACTTATTATAATTTCAATCACTCCATAATAATTATGACAACAAATATTATTTTTAAATGTTATTTTATTTTGCATATTATATTATATATTATATTAATATAATTTATTTGTAACTAATTGATTGCTCTCATGTGTTTTAAATATTTTCCTTATTGTATTCTTAGTAGTTAACACAGGACATGTGTTAAAAACAATTTTGCAAATTTTCATCCTTAAAGCTCCTTTTCTTTTTATAAAATTCATGGAATCACATGCTAACTGA
>MPNW01001131.1:46168-70111 GCA_011800805.1 Hirudo medicinalis
AGTAAATGTAATGTTTCCAGTAAATGTTTGTTTGGCGTGATAGGTCGATGCCAACGAGTCTCCATTTATACGGGTTTTCTTGCTTTGTTTTCGAAGGAATTATGATGTTGGTGGCGTGGAATTTGTACTTCAGAGTTCAGACTAGTTTTGTTTTTTTTTTTAATTTAAGAATTTTATGATATTATTATTATTATTATTATTATTATTTGAACATGAAGAAATAAAATAGAAAAAGTGATGTGATTTGTAGAACTCAGGTATTATCTGTTAGTGCCCATCAACTCCAGAGGTCAAGGAGGAGGTCGGTGAAGTAATTAGTCACTGGTGAGTGAAGATGCTGGAAGGAATAACTAAGTCTCTTTGTCTCTAAGTGTGTTTAAAATATTCTGGCTCTAAATTGTCCATTGCGCAGCTGAGAAGTGAGGGCTACGTACATCGTTATCGATGTCTGTACATCTAGATGATTTTATGTTTAAGATTTGAAAACTTTGAGGGAACGGCTCGATTTAGCTTTATTAAAATATTGGTTATTGTAAATAAACAGGGCAAAATTAATAATAATCTACGAACGCTACTGGTTTCTATGACAACGTGGATGGAACACTTAATTGGGTAAAGTAAATTATTTATTGTCTTTTCCATGTTTTGTATAAATCTTGTATACATCTTCAAAATAATACTATATCGTCACAAATACAAACTAATAATATTTTATTTATCACATTTCGTTAAATTTTAACATTCTAAATCATATAAATTCTATAAAAAAGAAAACCCAAAAACATTAGCGATGAAGGAGTTTGCTGTCCCTGGAAGATTTTTTTACGCTCGTTGACTTCCTCTTGAGATCAGACACTTCTCCCTTCCTCAAGGACTTCTCGGCCAAAAGCAACTGATTCTCTTCAACGGATCCTCGAATTCTTTGCTTCTTTATGTTCTTGATCTTGCTGCTGATTCGGTCACCCGAATTGTGGTTGTTTGTTCTCTTGTGACCGTAAGGATTGACGAAGTCAGAAAGCAGCCGACTGGTCATGCCGCTACTGCCTGAGTTGCGTGTCCTTGTTTTCCTGCCCCTGTTGCTAGCAGATTTGTTGATATCTGAGCTTGGAATGTCAGAGGGGGTCAAGCCTTTATCCTGTATATTTGTTTGACTCGCTATGGCTTATTTTAAATAACTTTCAAAATGCCGAATTTCAAACAACAAAACTATTTTTATATGTTATAATATAAACTGTTAAATATTATTAGCAGAGCATCATAATCACGAACAGAGAACAAGGGACGATTTAGGTTCTATGAGGATTCTTGGTGCAGCAACTACCTACTATAAGGAGCTTCAATTTCTTTCACATTGCATTATTAATTATAATTAATAATAATAATTATTATTATGATTTTACAAGTTTTATCGTACAAAATATATATTGCAATGTACTAGCTATTTTTTTTATCAAATACGTTCTTGACACCAACAAGAAAACCCAAACGCCATGAAAAATTCCCGTCTAAAATAATGCAAAAAATCAAACAAAATAAAAACCCACTTCCTGATTGGATTGTCGTTTCTTCTTTTGACCATTCGTTTCTTTCTGTGGTTTGTTTTAAAATTTTAAAATCAATTTTCAATATTATATTATATTATATTAAAATATATTATATTCTATTACAGTATATCTTATATTATGCTATATTCCTTAGTGAATGATGATTGAACTGATACACTCCTATATTTAGTTATTATGGCTTTAAGATAATTTATTTTATTTATTTTACCGAATACACAATTGATGCGCTAATTATTTAACGTCATGAAATAAGTAATAATAATAATAATAATAATAATAATAATAATAAGTAAAGCAGTAAATGAGAAGGTTTCTGGAGAGCTACTTAAGGTCACGCTAAGGTCAGCCATGCCCTGGAACATTTACCAACAGTTTATTCCACTCGTCCTTTATTTGCTCTCCGAGCTCATTCACTTTCTGAGATGGTTAAAAAGATTTAATCAATCAATCCGTCAATTAATCAATCAACCAACCAATCAAGCGTTACTTTGATATTCGTAAAAAGTAAGAATTAAAAATAGAAAAGTATATAGAAAATAAATTTTTTTTTTAAATCTAAAAATATTTGACAGTTCTGATGTTCATTTTTGCTTAACCTTGGCTTATTTATAATTACAATAAGCGTTCTAATATTTGTCTATTCTTTAATTATTGTTGAGGTAGAAATTCTGTTTATACTCATTTAAAAAAATATTTTAATCAGAAATTTTATTTATAGCCACTCAAGCAAGAAATCTCACCATTTCCAAGGAGTCCATCACTGCATCTGCGTCATTTCCCAATGCATTCTCGAATAAGAAGTAATCGAAATACAAGACATTTTAATACAGATACATTAAATACAACCTAATTTCTGAGAAATTAATTGAATGCTAAATAAAACAATAAATAGCAGTATTGTAAGCACATGGTTCTATTAAAGACTAGATTTGAAAATAAGAAATATGCTTTTCTTTACAAAAAATAATTATTGTTGCTGTTCTACATATTATTATAATATGGTTATATTTTAACATTAGTATTATATTGTTGCGAAATGTTAGATTATATAGAAATGTTAGTTATGATTGGATGATATGATGTTGCTTAATTAAATGTTATGACAAATGGTCCTTTAAAAAATAAACTTTTAGAAATAATTCTCCAAACCTGACGTTTGAGCATATTTCTCTTGAAAAGGACGACGAAAATGATTACACCTCTGCCATTAATCGAAGATACAGATGAGATTCAGATATAAAATATTGCGATTAAATTATAATGATTAATTTAAATTTAAATGAGATACAATTAGGAGGCTAACACTAAAATGACTGCAATCCAGAGTCCGACGATGATAAAGTACTTGATTCTGTTCCATTTCAAGTCATCATCGCTAACCTCTTTTTCACCTTTATCTTTTTTGGCTCCATAGATCGACTCCAGATTCATATGGAATAGGAGTGAATTGAATAAAGAAGTTGTGTTTTCTAAAGTGCCATTTTTATTCACAGTTGTCAAAGTTGTAATTTTGCTTTCCAATTTAGTGATTTTGTGTCCAGACATTGAGCTTTTGTTCTTCAACTCTTTGGACGATTTTGTGGTACCATGGGATCTGATAGATCCACTCCTAAAGCTGGTATCAGGAGTGTTGGAGAAAGCATGGCTGAGAACCATCACAAATATATTAACATGTGAATTAACTTTCATCTGTTTGTGTACTTTTCAATATCTCGTAAAGTGGGTTTTGAAATAGTTTTAAAATAAAAATAAAATCTTTAAAATGGTTCCTCTGCAATACTGTAGCGGGCAATTCGCATATGTGTTTTGAACCTGGGTTTTTAAAGAATTACATTTTGATAAACTCCTTTATTTGCGTTTGTTTAAATAAACATTCTGGTTGACGTAATAGAACATGGTCATTAATCACGAAAAGTGGTATTAATAAGGTAAAGGAACCATTAATTAGTTAACTAACATGATGGTTCACCTTGTGTAATTCATAAATGTCACACGGACCGACTTAAAGAGAATTGTCAGCCAATTATGTGATCCTTTGCATTTTGTAAATAGTCAATATTTATATAGTCATCGTTAACAAATTAACAAATAATTGTCCACACATTTTGATTAATAACCATGAAGTATGCTCCCGAAAACCTTTAAGCATCTTTACATTTATTCCATGTTGAAAGGTTTACTTGATAAAAATAACAATAATTTGAAGTTTAAATATTAATAGCCAGCATTTGGAAATTTAAAAAAAAATCAAATTTTATTTTACACTTCTTGCCGACAGACCTCGCCTTTTGTTGTTTGGTAAATAATCATTCATTTTAATAATTCGCTTTAATCGGTTTAATCGATTCCTGACTTGCAATTATTTTCGTAATTTGAAATTTAATCTTTCGTTCATAATTTTATATCCTTAAGTCAGGTTGGTCTCATTAAATTCAAACTATTAATTTTAGCTTTAGCTTGTTCGAATCGGTTATCCGATTGTTTCATTTCTAAGCTAGCACTCTCAGAAGACAAATAGCTTGAGAACTAATCTTATTCAGTGTAGTGTTTAGCAGGAAGCAAACTTTTTTTAGTGAATCCAACTATAGAGACATGCCCATCCATCGGACAATCAAGAACGTTGTAAAGAACTATACCCCTGCCGAAATAAAGGTGAGAGAGGCAACTTCCAATGACCCATGGGGTCCACCAACCACCCTCATGAACGAAATCGCAGAGTTAACCTACAATTCTATGGCTCTTGCTGAAATCATGAACATGATCTGGAAGAGGATGAGTGACCAAGGAAAGAACTGGAGACATGTCTTCAAATCTCTCAATTTGCTCGAATATCTGGCCAAAGTTGGGTCTCCACAGGTTTCTGAGAGATGCAAGTCACAGATTCATGCGTTGCAGGTTATTGTTGTGTAGTTTCATGCAATGCTGAGGAGATTGTTACATTTGTTATTCAATATCAGTTATTATTTCTTATTATTTAATGTTATCAATCATTTGAAATGATTGATTTTAAATGGGTTGCTGCCTTTAATTTTTGAATGATACGAGTCGCTTGGATGATGTGACATAAGCTTAAAGCTCTGTGAAAAATGAATCAAAAGTTTATTTTTGCATTGTTTAATTGAAGATTGATCTCTTGAATCATTCATGAACATTGAGTTCAAGTGATCCAATGGAACATCCTGCTTATTCTTTGCATCACAATGAAGTGTCATTGATACAGTTGATGATTTATTATTTAGCTGCATATAATGAATGTTAACCAATTATTTCAATATAATTCTCACCAATCCAAAACTCTGTTGCCATGAATTTAGAAATTACGCACAAATATTCTGAGTGTTGCATTCATTCCATCACCTTAAGCAATAATAATAATATCATCTCCACACATTCAACATATTCTAAGCCTAATGCTTCGTTATAACAAACCTTAATCCTACCATCATCACAAGTCAGTCGCCTTTAAAATCAACTCATCGGTCGATAAATTGATCGATAACAAACCAGGGTTTGAACGAGTTCTCCTACTACGAAGAGGGTAAGGATTGCGGGGCTTGCATAAGGGAAAAGTCGAAGCAGTTCGTGTCGCTGCTCAAGGACTCGGAAAGGTTCGAAACGAGAGGATGAAGGCATTGGCAGCCAAGGAGAGGCTCGCCCAGTCGACAGGGCTCGGGGTTCGTACTCGGTCGTTTTGCATTTTTCCTCATTTATTTTGTCGTTGGATTCACAATTAGTGGTTACAATTAGTTCTTTTTTGTTTTTTGAACACGTAGTTAGTTTAGCAAGTACATAAGCCCAGTTGGTTGCATTCCTAGGTTACACTGATGATTGTAGTGTAATTATTAGTATGTACTGTAATTATTAGTATGTAATGTAATTATTAGTCATTTGAAAATAAATGATTTACGACAGATTCATAACTCATATTCTGCTCAACAGACGTCCAAAATGTCGCACTCCTCTTCTGACAGATATCTCTCCACCTCAGGTACAACCATTTGGCTTGCTCTTTTAAAAGTTATTTGTAATTCGATGCAATTTGCAGTTTTGTTGTCAAGTGTTTTCTTTTTCTTTTAGTTTAAGCTTGTTTTTCTTGTTAAATGAATTGTTAAATTCACTTTGCCTAATTTTCATGAATTCATTTTAATTTGCTAAACATAGTCTAAAGACGATATCGTGAGACGTTCGGCCTGCCTTTGCCGACATCACGTCCGGCTCGCTTGCATGGCACGAACGATGCCATGCAGTGGCAGATGCCGTTGACGACATTCAAAATTAGAATCCTTAACGATATGTCATGAATCACAAAAGAGAATCGCAAATCACCGAGCGCCTCATGAATTGTTAATGACCTTCGCTCGATTATTCGTCCCTCTTAATCCGCCCACTCCCGAACGATTAATGACGGTCGTTACGTCGCTCGCCAGGACGCGTCGGCACGACCCAGGCCCCCTTGAGCGCGGACTTGGAAGCGGCTCGTCCCTCCAGTTACGGGGAGGAAGACCTTCAACTCCAGCTGGCACTGGCCATGAGTAAGGAAGAACATGAGGAGGAGGTGAAGAGGCGCAAAGGCGACGAGTTCAAGTTGCAGCTAGCTCTCGAGGAGAGCAAGAAGATCAATGAGGAGGTACGTACTGCTGTACTGATGCTGATTGTTGTTATTGTGATGTTGATGAAGCTCAAGTCGATACAGATACACACCGATGGTGATGGTGATTACGATAGTGATGAAGGTTATGGTGATGATACAGATAGGTTTTGATGCTGATGATGATTACGATAGTGATGAAGCTTACATTGATGATGATGATGATGGTGATGGATCTAATGCTTGAATACCCAGTGATGCATTAGCTTTAAAATGAGGATGATAACTGCAAACATATTGGACAACACATGTGATCACGTGTAAGCATTTTATCGAACGAGATGATTTGCTTTCATTGTTTCTGAGAATGTGATTCCATTGGACATCTTGTTGACATATAAATCATTGAACCTCCTGCTGGCAGTCACCGTGGAGACCAGCCATCATGTCTTTCTTATTGCTTGCATGAGATTATCACCATCATCATCATTTGTTATTATTATTTTATTTGTGTTGATTGAGAACTGGTGCAGAGGCTTGCGGGCCTCCACCACCCCATTGGGACCTCGGTCTGGGTAAATCCTAAATCCAGCACCGGTTATCGGTCATCGCAACTGAAGTGGACGTTAATAGAATATTAGAATTACCATTCCATGTTTATTTGATGTTTTTGTTGCCTCCCTTCAGACAATTTGTGATTGCTTTCACTGTTGTCCACAGTTACCAACGACAGCAAAAGGATTTGTTTCAAGGATTAGATAACGTGTTTTCAAAACTTATAAGAACATCGTCCCATGAGTGTTTTCATTAACTGGTAATTACATTTGGAAATAATAAGCTACCATGTTAACAAATTGTAATAATTTAACACACACAATCACTTATGATTTATAACAATAACTATTATTACGCATTTTGTTAGTATAAACTTGGTGGATCTAAACACACTGCACAGACATCGTTTGACATTATTTGCGATTCTGTCAGAGAATTTCGTAAGCAGGATCCCGGTGCTTCAGTAATTATGGCCTCAAACGTCGAGACCAAAGATGATGGCCCTCGGCAGTTTTGTGTAAAATTTTGTGGAACCATTATTATAATGTCATCGAAAATTGCATTTTTCGTTCAAAATTAAGTTACATTTTTGTTTAATTGAAATGCATTTGCAGTGTTGTTGGTTGTAAAAATAAATTTTGCTAGATAGTAGTAATAGGCTGTTGACATGGAGACGTATTAACAATGATGGAATGGTGATAACAGCTGCTGTAATTAGGAAATCTTGAGTGATGTTTGTAGCTGTGCTCTTGCAAATTATACCATTGATATAATTGACTAATTAATAAATAAATTATGATTGATGATAATTGAGGCATCTTTTTAATTTTGGTTTAATTACATTCACTAAATGATATTTTAAGTTACGACCTTCGATTAATTGGATTACAAACTTTTTGTAAATTGGAGCCGATTTTTGTGAATGTCACCGCAGTCGTACGGCAATGCAATCTGCCTTGCAATGGTGTCGAATCACTTGTTTTAAATCAGGTCGTCGGCATGACATTATTCTCGTCGTGCTCATCGAAAACCCGTTGCATTCCATTCGTGTTCGTGCAATTCGTTCGAACTCGAGAACTTAAGATTGAAAGCACTTTGAGCGACTTCTCTGAAAATATAAATAATGTCATTCTCAATGTCTGCTTAGCCTGAAGGCCCTTGAAAGTGGCAAACGTTTTAACGTTTTACTTCGGCCATCAGACATGGTTGTGACTTCAAAGAACGTTTTGTTCGACCGAGTCCTTGGTGGTTTTCTAAATCATGCTAAGGTTTTACATCCACCTATCCTACGAGAATATTAGTAAAGTAGAATGAGATGTTGTTGCTTGCCTGGATGATGATTGTTTTGTCTTGGAGATGTTTGTTTTTTGCTTGGTTGGTTATTTTTATGGGGAGTAATTGACATAACATTAAAATAATTTTATAGTAAATCTAATGATTCTCGTGAAATCTAATTGGTCATGAATGATCTAAAATATCATTAGGTTATTGTTGTGAGTTCCAATCGTGATTTAAGATAGCTTAGCAAGTGAATGAGTGTCAAAATGTTATGTGCATAAATTATGATAATGAGGCTGCCTCGTTCAGCAGCACAGCAACTTCGCAGACGATGATCTTACGAAAATCTATTTCCAGCAATTACTCCGCATTTTTAACAAAGATAAAGAGTTGTTGCACATTCAATTAATGAGACACTAAATTTCATTTGCTCCTAGATTGCTTAAGATTGAAGAGCTGAAATATTAGTTATTGTTGTTGTTGTTGTTGTTGTTGATGTTGTTGTTGTTGTTGATGTTGGTGTTGTTGCTGCAAACTAAAGCTTACTATTGAATACTTTGGAAATACAATAATGATTGTTTATGATTTACTTTTGAGCAAAATGACATTCTTAGTCTGAAGGTGCTTCCTTGATGATGATAATATATTTGAAGATATTTTTGTGATAGCATGTCTTTAAGTTAGTTTCTTGAATATCTTCACCAGTTTTGATTTCTTGACAACTTTATTTCTTAACAATGCTCCATTTTCATTTCAATTCCTGATGGAGTTGAATAGTTTATCCAAAGTCTATTCACTTATTCTTCTGCGCAGTTGCTCCTCCACGATGCTCAAAAACAAATTGTCAAAAGCAATAAGTTCTGAAAAAAAAAAGAGCAACACATTTCTTTAAAAAAAACAATAAACAAAGCAAGAAAAAAACACATTACTATCTTCTTCATCGAGGAAGTATGAAAATTGTTAAAGGGAGACATTTTAGTGTCATTAAGGAGGAAATGATGACATTTAAGTTGGATGTTCAAATTCAAAGGAGGAATTCAAAGAAGCAGAACATAATGAAGATCTTGTTGAATGTTTGAAAAATTGATGATCGCTTGAATGCTCATATTTTGGGAGTTCTGCTCAATGAAATGTGCTCAAACCTTGTGGATCATTTGCAATGATTACTAATTTATTGTGAATTTTGAGTGGCTGATGAATATTAGTAAGGCAAGGTTTATTTATCGATGGTAAAGGCCAGAGAGGTGAAAAGTCAACATTACAAATGCTTGTTTACCTGCAAGTTGAATGTGATGATGTTCATTTGCTCGGAGCTGCAAACATGATTTCATTTCTTTTCCATTTGTTAAACCCAATTAATTTTAATCAATTAATTTCTTAATTATTCAGTTCCAGAAGACCCTGCAATCATTCGATCAGGACATTCTCCTTCAGAACTCTCCACTGAAAATCTCCAACAAGTCAAACCTTCCCTCTTCATCCACCTGGGACGGCAACCTCACCCAACCCTCCTCGTCCATGGACCCTTGGGGAGTACCCACTCCACTCATCTCCCCTCCCCAGAGGATCCAACACCTGCCCAAAGTGGCCGACCCGTGGGGAGATTCATTCCTCCCCAAAGAACCGGAACCCGTTCGGGCAGCGAACGACCCCTGGTCTCCGGTAGCGATTCAGTCGTCAGGTGGGAGATGTTGTCCTTTTCAATGATTACTTAATTTTAATTACATATTAACTTATTAGTAACAATTGCTGGGAAGATGTCGGTAATTAGTTATTTTTATTTTTATTGATAACTTTCGCAATGACGAGTTGATTTGTTAAGCTTTGGAATATTTTATATTAAAACATGTTGTATTTATTTGTGATTACAATTTGTATGTAGTTTGTCTCATTACATTAATACATGTCATGAATTGAGACCAATTGAGAATGGAATAAAGCCACTGATGATTTTAATTTAAGTGCTTTGTACTCGTTCAAGCTGACTTGCCAAAGCATTGTTGATGTTTACTAAAGTGTGAAAGATTGTCAATCATTCATCAGAATATTTGAGGGCATCTACCAATAAATTATGAATTACAAGTTATTTCATTTCATAATTAACATATCTGTTCTCCAAATTAAAGTATTTAATGCCCAATTCAGTGACTTCTTCTCCTTGGAATCCGCTCTCCTCGGGGGGACCCGTCCCCATACCGACGCAACCCGCTCACGGTTTCAACAACGGCTTCGGCACTCCCCAGAACAACGCCGACATTCTGGACAGCGAATTCGACCTCCTGAGCATCAGATCGACGTCCGGACAGGAGCCTGAGATCATCTTGCAACCTCTGACGACAATGTCTGCCAACTCGAAAGACTATCTCGGGGATCTCGGAGGTTAGCGAAGCTATGTTAACTTACGTTGTTAATCAATTAACAGCTGAACGACTGAAGCCTTATTAATTATTGTTAATTGATTTTACTGCTTCATCGTTGTGCACGTCCTTCATGTTCCACTACCTTCAGAGGACCTGCTGTCGGGCACAATATGGAGTCAACAATCGACGCAACAGCACCCAGAGGACGACCAATCAAAATCGGGGAAGAAATTGAAATCCATGGAGGAGTTCCTGGGTTCAAATGCCAACCTCGTCAACCTCAACGACCTCGTCACAAAGCCACCACCGTCAAGTTCGTGACCCTCAGTTTCAATCTACTTAATATTATGATTGCGTCCATAATTAGTAATAGGTGTAACGATAACAATATTTACTATTATCAATATTTATGATCAACATTAATGCAAGCATTTTCTAAAGCAAAATATCTGGCCTTTGGTTAAGATAATATTAAATTTATTTGATTACAATTAAAATTATTAAAACGTAATAATTCTTAAACTAATTCATGTTATGGATAGTTTAAAGTTTGTTAAAACTGTACTTATTTTCACAGCCATCGCCAACCCTTTTGCGATGTCGACCAATCCCCGTCCGACCCCCGTCCCGATCGATCCGACGGCAGCTCATCCCTCGTTCGGAGCACCTTGGCCGATGGCTCTCGACGCGAATCCTGCCCCGGCCTTCCGGGCCGGTCGGATTCCATCCTCGTACCCGCAGCACAACAACCCCTTCCTCTGAGCGGACCTCGGAGATCCCTCGTTCCACGGCCTCCCCCCAGTCCGTCCGACGAGGACGAAAAGGACGCGTCTTTCCGATCGAAACCTTCTATTTTCTCCAAACTCTCTTCGTCGATTCGAAATAATATTTTTATTCTTCCAATTTTCGACTGCTTCCGACTCTCACTTGTGCAATCTCCAAAATCATGCTCATCCACTCGAGCGGAGTTGAAGGGCAGAAGTTATTTTTTACTGTAAAATTAAAAATTGTATTTTTAATTAATTCGATTGTAAGAACTTCGATGACGACGACGTAAGACTGACTTTAAGAAGAAAAAATTATTATTATTATTAGTTATTGTTATTATTACTACTACTTATTATTATTATATCCGTTGTCGTTGCTGATGATTACCACTCAGTTGTGATTGTAGCATGGATACATTATTTCCAGTTTACCGACGACATTCTCGTGTGTAAATACCACGTACAATGCCTTACGTCGGCTTACACTTAAGTCCGCTATTAAATACTATGTACTGCAGTACATTATCGCGACCTTAGCTTTCCTACGAGTACTGACGCACCCCCTCGTCATCCCAAGCCCGATGGATCCAATGCACCAACTGATGCATGCCGGGTTAAGCCTTGCACCAGGAGGTCCCCAGTCGAGCTTAAGGATCCTGATGTTGACTTCATGAATTGGAAATTGAATTCCGAACAAAATATTGAGTCAGTTATTATATTTACTGTTCGTTATGCAAGTTTAGGCATGTCCAATGATGATGATATCCGAATCATGACTCATCTGCTACCTGATTGATGATGATGATGATTATTATGTAATGATGCCGGCATGTCTAAAGTTATTGGGATTATCGCTCATTCATTTTATTAAAACTAACATAAAAAAAATTAAAGCTATATTTACATTATATCTATTATTAGTATTGGTAATCTATTATTAGTGCTTGTAACCTATTATTGGCGCTCGTGTAATTGCAGCTTGGAAATCAAATTTAAGCCTCTTTAGTTCAGGCTTATCTTTCTGTCTTGCAACTAATCTTTGCCTGTTCGTTGTTGCTTAATAAACAATATTATAACTGTAATTATTATTATTATGATTGTAATCATTGTTGTTGTCACTATTAATTATTATTATTATTATTATTATTAATCACAATCAAACAACACCAGTAAAAGATTGTTGCATATTGTTATGCTTATGATTCCACAGCTTCTCTTTTGTAATTGTAATTATTGTTGTTATTATTAATATTATTATTATTATTATTGCAGTGGTAGTATTTTTGCTTTCTTTTCCCTTGATTTCATTGGTTCCTGAACAATGCTTTGAGGCAGTGCAACAGAGTTTGCAGTGTTGGTTTGTTATTGCAAGCATTTACAATGGTGATGATGATGATGATGCAATTAGCCATGAAAATTTGTTAGCAACAGGTACTGCTTGATGATGATCCTTCAACAATTAAACATTTGGCTGACCAAACCGATTAAAGTGTTAAGTTGTCTTATTTAGTTTCCTGATGATCGATCCTCCGAATGTTTGTGCATTGCACGCATAGCTTCCTCAGTTTGAAGATTTACCTATTGTTCACTTTTAATGGATAATCAATTTGTTATTATCAATAATATTAAATGTAATTATAATTATTACTTATAATTTATAAGCATTAATCCTTTAACGACTTTCAGCAGTCATTTCAATTTGGTCTGGATTTCAGAAAGCTTTGTTTTGTGGTTTTGAAATTCACTTTCCTTGTTTGTGAATGTTCTCTTTGAGTTTAGCTTCAGTGTTATTAGCTACATTACAGTTAATGACGTCATTAATACTGATGATGTTGATGATGATGGTAATAATAATAATAATAAATTAGGTGTAATTTATTTACTTTTTTAACAATTTTGTAATTTTTGACTCCGCATTTGAAACTTCTACTTTCTCTTCAATGTTGGTCTTCTTCCATCCCACTGACAGTAATAAATTATGTATTCATGCAAGTGATAGTGTGGTTAACTCATCTCATTTGCATCTGCATCATTAGAGACATTTTAAGGTCTCTACCATATTGATGATGATGATGATGTGCACCTGTATTTCCGTGCATTCACTTAGTTCACAATGCAGTGAGATTCTCTTCTGGTCTCTGCTTTCAAAGTGTTTATTACAATTTTTAAGGACGCAATCGATTGTAATTTTGTACTCATTTAACAATGTTAAAAGATGATGATGATGATTGTAGACATTGAGGATTTTGAATTTCTTTTGTTTCGAAATTTTGAAGTGGATGTTAAAATGACATCTAAAGGTTATCAATTAAATATTAAATCGAATAAATGAATCATTAGTCATTCAAAATAATATTGCACTAACATCGTCATTGTCGACGAAGATAATGATTAAAGTCGTGTTTTAAATGAAATGAAGGCATATATTCATTTCTGAACCAAAAAACCCACAAATTCACGGTCTATCCCGCGGGGAATATAATTTCCGTCCAGGGGATAACCTCTTAATAACGCAATTATTATATTATTGCGACAAGTAGTTAAGAATCTCTATGTAGTGGGTAAGATGAAAGAAGATGCGAATTTTAATGTTGACGAACATGAGAAAATTGACGAATATGTGACAATGGAAGAAATATTTTAACTGGTTGTGACACAACCAAGGAAAAGTAGATAAAATAATTAAATAATACAACAGATGAAGGATGAGGATATGTTAGTTTCAACAACTGGATAGAATATATTCAGATATGAATTGTCCAAAATCGGAAGTACGTTGGAAGCAAGGTCGAAATCCGTTGAGTCCATTGATGATGGATAGTACAGTTATCTCATCTCAATTTCCTCCGCATCCCTAGACATTTTAAGAGCTCGATGATGGTGGTGATGATGATGTAGACAGGGATTGAAATTTATTTTTTATCTAAATAGTAAATTAAATCTTCAATAAAAATCATGATATACAAATCAGAAAGAAAGTAATGTTAAAATTTTATTATATATATATATATATTTCCATATTATTCGCATAATTTATTGTCCATTCATTCTGTGGCAGGCCTGTAGCTGCAGACCTGAAATAACAGGTCTTTCTGTAAAATGAAAACGCACCCACGAATTGTTATGAAATACAAACATAAATGCAGCCATGTTTTGTAATAAAAGTCAATAAATAGATCAACTAAAGTAATACAAAGTGAAAACACTAGTGCAAGTACTAGTATAAGAAAGTAGAACTGGAATGATGTGCACGGGCGGATTTGTAAAAGCCGCGACCCTCTTGATTATAAAAATCTAAATAGTACTTAGAAACTCCTACCACGGAGCGCACCGACAGGGAATCATCAGAGGAGTGCCCCCGTCACCGAACGTTTCGGCCCAAACTCCTTACGTTCTCGGGGGGTGGGCCACACCCGTCCGATCAGNATCAGGCGGGTGTCCCTGTCGGTTATTACCCTACGTTTACCCATCATCTGAACATTGCCCATTATATGGTTATCGACTACAGACTCGCGGCGACCTTTACACATCGACACCATATAATGCAAACTGAAAATAATAAATAAAAAAAAAAATTCTAAATAGAATAAGAACTACGACATTAAAGTTATTGCTTAATTAATTAACTTAACTTTAAGGCATTTCTTATAGAGATTAAATTGTCAGCAAGCGATTCAGTGGTCTAGGTTCCAATGTGCTTCCTCCCTCAAAGTTTTCTAGATCCTCCCCTGTGAATGGAGAAAGTCAGACAGCTTGGCTGAATATCAAAGTATTTGAGATGACGTAGTATGAATATTCATTTAAACAAAACGATGCATTTCTGAAACTTTAATTTTTGTTGCTATTAAAAAAAAACAATTACAAATAATTTTTTATTTTATGGAAGTAGCGACCAATTTTCAGTGTGATTAATTAATTTTAAGCCTTTCTTATCAAATTTAATACTGTCTTTATGATTGCATTTAGCCGATCTTTTGAATCCTAATCAGATGCGAAGGCACAACAATCGCCGGACAATTTGATAAAAGCAAAAATTTTGATTTAAAAGCGGGAACAACACCAGACATCCATTGAGAAAGAGCGACTCCTTGTTAAGATTGACGTGGCTCATCAACGTAAATGTAAAAATTCCAGAATGCCATACCCAGAGCGTCAGAGGCACTTCTTATTAACCATTTACATATTTATGTACATATTACATCCTTCCCAAGGATGACGGCCAAGGATGCTTATGACACTGCAGGCTGGGTTTGGAACACATTACGACTGTTGCCATTATCGTCTTTACGATGTATCACTGACATGGTAGGTATATGATGTATTAGTTAGAGTTAATGTCATCATGTGCACCAAGAAGAAAATGAGAATATTTCGTTGAGAAATCAAAAGCGGGCACACGTGATTAATATCTAATTGGGTCAAAGAGCAGCATGATGATTGGTGGATGGCAATCTTGAGGTCATTATTTGAAAATATGAGGTCGTTCGATAAGCCAATTAAGTTTCGAATATGTAGACCAGAAGAAGTAGGGGATGATAAGTTTCATATAAATAAGTTTCATAAGTTTAGTAGATTACATCGCTATTTTTAATAGGCAATGATCTAATAAATAAGCATGTTTTTGTTTATAATACAAATGAAATATGATTTATTCTGATAACCTGTTTTTCTCTCTACAAGGATGCAATTTAAAGGAATTATGAAATCAACATTTTTAAATATACGGAAAATCAAGCTATTGTCCTAATAACTAATTAAGATCCTACTATTTCTAACTGATAAAATATTCTAATTATAATTTACCTTTGTGACGTCATTACTAACCCATTATTCGTTATTGTATTCATTCGTCATGTTATTCAGAATTGGAAAAATACCAACAAACAATTAGAAAATGCAGAAAAGAAAAATTATTTGCGGTTTCTTTGGAAAGTGATGAATGGAGTCCAGAAGTCGGCCATGTAACTATGTGGTCGAGCACGAGCCGGATTCTATTATTGTTATTATTATTATTATTATTATTATTGTTGTTGTTGTTATTATTATTATTATTATTGTTGTTATTGTTATTATTATTATTATTATTATTATTATTATTATTATTATTATTATTATTATTATTATTATTATCATTATTATTATTATTGNTTACAACAGGAGCATCATGCGTGAAATTATGCGTGAATTTTAAAAATGAAGTGAAATAATCAATACAATAAAATAAAGTATTGAAAAATGAATAATAATAATAATAATAATAATAATAATAATAATAATAATAATAATAATAATAATAATAATGATGTAAATGCAGTTCATTTATGTAGCGCCAGAGGCGCGCTTTGTTAACCATTTATATAGCGCTCCTTCCCAAGAGCGCTTGTGGCAGTGCAGGCTGGGTTTCGAACACGACATAATACGACTGTTGCCATTACAGCCGTATGCAGGAACGTAACCCATTCGGCCAACCTGCACGCCATGATGATAACGATGACGATGACGACGATGATGATGATGATAAGAAGAAGAAGATGAAGAATACGAGTAATATTAATTTGAATGTCTTATGTATGATGATAATATCATTGAGTTCGGCAGCTTAATTTTATAGAATAATATGGAACAGATATTATTATGCTAGCAATGTGATATAAATTATAGTAGTATAGTAATATAATAAAATATTATGAAAGTATAATTACTGACAGTGACAATATTATCATGCGAATCAATTAACATCAATAACATGTCGTTTTTAAGAATGTCCTCGTTATCGTCATCTTCATCGTCGTCATCAACTTCATCATCGTCGCCATCATCATCATCATCATCATCATCATCATCATCATCATCATCATCATCATCATCATCATCATGGTTATAAATAACTTGTTACAGTTTTAGGTAACCTTTTAATTGGCAAATGCATTAATTATTTAGATTTCATTAAAATCAACAATTCATAATATATTCAAAAAGGTAGCGAGTAAATACAATCAGGTAAACATACAACAGCGAAATCACTGTCCATAGACCAAGGAAGAATTTTTTTTAGTTATCAACAATGAGAAATGACCTTCACCAATTTCTTTAACGCACACAAGATATTATTCTTAGGCTGAAAACCACTTTAATCCCCCATCCCAACTTCAACCCTAAACTAAATCAAATGCAATTTTGGAATTCAAGAAAATAATGCGTTTAATGTTGTTATCTGTCTATTGTTTAATCGCTCTGGGTTTTCTGCGTTTGCGACATGTCCATATTTTGACTAATACAATACAGAAACAACAACAGCATCGACAAAAATAACAACAACCTCAACACACGCAGTGGGAGTTGACGATGTTGATGCAAGACAGCAAGAACGCCAAGTCTTGCACGGAAGCTTACTGGATGCGAGGTATCGTTGGTCCTTATAAGCTGCTGTACACGCTCTTTGAGGTGATACAAACATTTCCAGATTATTACATTTCAGAAAATATTATTAACAACCAACAACAATCAAATGTTTATTAACGAACAGCAACAATACTCGAATGCTTATCATTTTTTGTTTTATCGTCATCTTACCACTTGAAATATTGCTATCATCTCTTGTAATCTCTTCGAAGACATTTTTCTCCGCTAAAACGACTGCCAAGTATCCATGTTTCGTTCGTGTTAAGTCCACCAGGAATTCTCCAACCTCAATTCCTTCTGCCGGAGAGTTTAACAGGAGCAGATGGATCCTTCTGGTGACATGTTCCTCTCCGAATCAGTCGAGCCGGAGATCATAGCCTATTCCATAGAGGACTGCATCATACCAGGGTTCCATCCTCCCCAACCGTTAGGCAAACTCTGGCCAGATGGAGTGCCCTCTCGCCTCATCGACGTCAGCACAGCCCTCGTATACCTGACCCCAGGATTGCTGGCCATCTGTACAGTGGGTATGTGGGTGGCTAGCGTAGAACATTTCTTTGACTTCTAATTAGGCCCAATATTTGTGCTGCTCTCGGTTATTATTAAAATAAATAAAAATATTAAATATTATTAACTAACATTACAAATATTACCATACTATTATAAGTAATATGACTTATGCTGACGATATCATTGTTATTGTTATGGGAATCAATAAACGCTGGAGAGGCACAGCGTCCCACAAGTGTTTTTTTTCTTATTGATTTCCTTGTCATAATTATTCGCCTTTACAACGTGAATGACAAACAATTACATTTACAAATAGCATTGTAACGATAGTTGCTCTGCTAAGTGAAAATATTTGATAAAAATTGTTGAATTAAAATTTTTTTAATAAAATATGTAAAATAACGGATGTTTCTGGAATTGTCTGGAATATCTGAGTTAGGTTTTGGAGATCTCTTAAAATTCTCAAATCACCTTTAAATTGAGCAGGAAACAAACTTCACGTTAACAAAATAAAACAGAATTAATCTAATTATACTTCGTAATTAACGAATACAACAACAGATTTAATGTTTCAACCCGAATGGGTCGACAAAATCGATGACAAAAAAAAAATTATACTTTTCCTCCAATACTTTGCTTTACCCAAGCTTAAAAGCTGTTCCGTACACAGGAAATTTAGTCTCCGGGATCGTATTGAGACGTCTGTACCCTGGGGTCCTCTCGACGGGGATGTACGTGTTGTTGGCCCTGCTCATGGACACCCTGGTTGTTTGGACGAGATGTGGACTAGAATGGATGAGGCTTGCTACGAACACCAACCTCAGAGAAATAATCGTTACCTCGTCTCTCATACTCTGCAAGGTTCGGAATGTGCTCGTGAATGTGTCGCGATTCAAAATTAATGTAAGTCATGGTTTTGGTTAATATGTGTATAATTTCTAATTACGTAATGTATTTCTGACATTTTAATAATACACGTGATAATTTTTCAATGGACTTTTTTTTGTCCATGTCACACCAATTTTGACCTCAATCCAGATTTGTCCCTTTCTCTCCAATACCATCCTCCAGCTGAGCTCCTGGTTTATGGTTGCCATGGCAGCCGAGACAGCCTGGGTGCACCAACATCCCCAGAGGCTTATGAGGGTCTGTAGAACAGGAAGAGCACGCCTCATTATCTTGGCAGCCGTTTTTGTGGCCGTAGCCGTCAACTGCCCCAATTTCTGGACTTTTTCTCTTTACACTTCTCCGTCTTCCATAAACTATGACCCCACCAGTTCGCTGATCGAGGAGCAGATGCTGGAGGAGAAGGCGGGAGTGAACACGGTACCCTCGGATCCGGAGAGACCTACTTGTGCGAACGAGATCACGGACGAAAGACTCGTTGTGGCAGCAGCTTCGTCGTGGACTGGAAACCAACAAGACGTGAGTTTAGGCCTGGGGTTTAATGAGAAGAACGAAATTATCAGAATGAAATTAAAATATTTGTTAAGTTCTACCCGAGCCTGGATTACAGAAAGATGTTGCTGATGTCAGTGGATCTTCTGTTGACTGACATGCTTCCGTATTTTACCATTTTCTCCTGTGCAGTCATGCTGGTTACCAAAAGACTGAGAAGAAAGGATCAGGTTCGATCCGTTTTAGTTTCTAAATATCAAGTTAAAATCAATTACCTGTATTAACTTAAACAATTTACAACTAATAAAAAAATAAATTTGATTTTATTTTATTTTCTTAATACTAAACTAAATCTAAAATCTAAGACTTAATCAACACCATAGCAATCAATCTTTCTTCAACGTCCAGAAGGCCAAAAAACCAGTCCAATCAATCACCTGCAGAGTAATCTTTTAAATTAATCAGCCATCCTATCAATCAAAGACTACTAACAACTTTAAAAATTAATTTATACATGAAAGAGACATAGGGGGTCGTGGCCTTTCCCTGATTTTGAGGGTAATTACCAAAACAAATCGGCCAAATATCCGGGACGGTCTCGCCTCTCTGGAAAAAAAAGGCGAAATGACATTTTTGTTAATCTACCAGTTAATTGAGGCGATAAATCAATCTTGCATTAGTTACCTAACTTAACTGTGATCGTGGATTTTGTCGAAGGTTCGTCAGATCGACAACACATGGAAGGCTTGCAACATTGACTCCGGAGTGGCCCATCAGCTTCACTCCACCTTCATCTGTCTTTGTCTGGCACACACGGTACTGCTCTTTCCAAAGCTCGTCTATAAAACCTTCCTGTTGGTAACCGATCCCCAGGTTACCGGTTTGGTGCCCTACCCCGTAGTCCATAGGCCATGCACGGTGGTGGCAAAAGCCGTATGCTACCTCCTCCACTACGCATTTCTTTCTGGAAAGGTCTTCGTTCTTTTGGCTTCTTCGACTGCTTTTCGCGGCGAGTGTTTGGCTTTGGTAACGTGCAACTCCAGCTGCGATCCTGTCACTCCTGTCTCCGTTTCAGAGGATCACGTGACTACAGGACTTCCCCTCCTCCAACAAAGCGAATGCACGGTCCTTGAGACAACCAGTCTGTCCGTACCGAGCACAACCAGCGTCTCTACAGGCGTAACCAGTTCTCGGACTCCCCCCAACAATTACATTCCCCATCCTCCCCTTCCGCCGGCATCATTCTCCCACGGTACCCTCACACGCACTGGAAAAACAAACCACGTGGTTATTTCGGCCACTTTACCACTTCACCACACTCCCAACCACCACAGACTCCACAAAGAAGCACCGAAATCCGGAAGTCCTAAATTGGAAGACTTGAACGCGCCTACCGTTTCCTCGGCAGCCATTTTGGAAAATGGCGCTCCGTGCATAAAGATCTTCAGCATGACTTCGGTCTGAGAAGTTAACTTTTGAGAAGTTGTTTTTTTTAAACTAATTAACAAGTTAATACTGGAATTTAATGAAAAGTCTGTTTTTAAAGATGGCTTGAAAGTTTAAAACCAATGTCGTATATATACATGTATGTATATGTTCCATTAGTTTGTCGTGCTGCTCTGTTATGCTTCAGATTGAAATTTGTGAAGTAAATTGTAAACCCATGGATGTGAATTATTATACTTTCGAATTAACATTAGAAATGATCACAATTTAGAATTGAGTTTGTTTGTTATCGAATCGATGTTATAAAGTCACTTTTAAAGAAAATATTTTAATTGGCTAAAAAACTTAATACTTGCTCCTTGGAAGTAGTTCAAAAGTATTTTCAGCGGTTTTATTCAAGAACATTTGCCGTTAATAAGTTAATAAACTTGTAAAATAAAATCTGTGAGTTGCATCATTTCTCCGTACAGAAAGTCAAAAGTGATGTTCACTTTTCATCATTTTCGTGATCGTCGTTTTCATCGTTCGAGTCATCTTTCTTCATGCTCATCCTCCAAAGATGTTGAAAATAAACGACGTAATCTTCGAATGTCACGTGATTCTTGGAGTCAATGTCGATGTCCTTCATGAAGATCTGAGGAACACCAACGAAGATTTTGAATGTCGAACCGGTAAATTCAGATAATTTCTGAAGTGGGTACGAACAAAGGGCAGACACCGATGGCTTATTCGAATCATTCTGATGAGATATAATAGACTCATAATTAATAATACTTGAATAATGACGGAATAAATAATAATAACAATAAATAGCCGTAAATAAATGGAAAAATTTACTTGACCATTTATTACTTAAGATTATTGCCGTTTTCACTGTTACAATAGTGAAATTCCATTGACGTATCAATAATAAAATATTTATCTCACTTTTAATATAACCTGCCATTAAATGATTCACAACCGCAAAATTAAAGACCGAAGACAATGCAATCTTTGTCAGCTCGACTACCACATTGCCGCACTGACATTTCAAAACATTCGCATTATTAATAACCATGTCAGATCAATTTATTTTTTTAAATGCTAGGAGTTAGTTAAAAAAATAAGAATATGATAACATTAAAAAGGGTAAGAAAATAAATAATGCGATTTTGTTATTATTGAGACAAAGGATTTCAATGCAAGTAGTTACCAAGAATGGATGACATAATGATAATTGTATTCAATTAATTACTAATTAATTTAGATTTGTGCGCCGACAAAAAAACGAAACAAAATAACTTCAAATAATGTTTATCAACACAATTAATTATTATTAAGACTGTTAATTTCATTTCAATGAACCAAGACATTCTAAATACATATCTGACATATCTGAAGCGCTCACCGATGCTTCGAGGTTACATCTCTCTGGATCAGACGTCTGGTTCCATTCTTCCTGACACATCATCCAAGCTTCTCTCACCTCTTCTTGAGCAATTGTTCCGTTGCCGTTGTAATCGTATCCGTCGAAAGATTCCCTCAAAAGGTTCAGACAGTCCTCCTTCGTGGCAGGTTGGATTTCATCTCCGTCGGCAGGATTCGAACCCTCCAACCCTGGATCATCCTCATCATCTTCAACTTCAATCTCTTCTCCGCTTTCGGTTGTTATTTTTTTCTTCTTTCTGAATCTCAAGAAGTTGAAAATTTCTAAAAACTTCATCTTGTCGCTCTTATCAGCGGGAGTTTCTGGAGTTGTCTGAACAGTTTCTGGAATCGGAGCGGCAGGTTGGAGAACGTCCTGTGGGATGAGTTTCTCTTTTGCTTTTTTCAGTGCCTCTTCCATCGTAGAAATATATTCGAACAATTCCGAATTGCTAGCTCTTTCTTTTAGATGCAAGCTTAAGAAACTTCTTTAGGAGGAGTTGTTTGTGACACTAGAAAATGTTTTCCTAATATAACCTAATTGTAAAAACTAGCTAGAAATTCGGTCCATTCACTGTCACCTGAGCGTTGGGCAAATCGATGTGTCTGTTAAATGAACAGTTCAGAACAACTGCACAGTTGTGTTCAACCGTCCATCATTGCGCGACATCTTTCACGGTTACATTGTCCTCGACTACAAATTGAAATCCATAAATTCATCATCAACATACAACTACAACATACAACTAGCTTTGAAGCAGTTTAAGGTGGCATAGCGATACATCTCGATAAGCTTCTTAACTCATTCTGGCAATAATGTATTAATGTATTATTAATGTATTATTTAATATTTAATGATATAAACAAATATGATCTAACATTTTTATTCTGCTTACACTATTTCTATTATCGACTGTCTAGAATTGTTTCACAATTTTAATTTTTTTTAAATCAAATTGTTTTTAGATGAGTTTAGATTTTTAATTTCGAATAAGGAAATAAATGGAATATTGTAAATTTTAGTAGTTTTAATTCTTAAAATACATTCACATAAACATAAGTTGGCTCACATTTAATCGAAAAAATTATTTTTACTTTAAATCTGCTTCGAAATTCAAATATAATTTTGGCATTTTAGTTAAATTTGTTATTAAAATTTTATTTAAACATTTTATTGTTCTTGTTTTCAATATCTTTGTTGTGGACGTTGAGATTTTAACCATCCATTTTAATTACCGCCCACCGACTATCAATATCAAAGGAATTAATTGTACCTACGACAAGCATGGAGGTAACTAGTAAACCTACAAAACTTACGAAGGCGAAAATAACTTTCAAATCAGAGACAGCAGAAGCACCTAAGTACACTCTCGAATGCAAATGGTCCTTGTGGTACTTCAAGTTGGAGAAGGCAACCAACTGGAAGGATTGCCAACATTTTGTTGCAACTGTCGGCAGCGTCGAAGAATTCTGGAGTCTGTATATGTACACAGAGCTTCCAAGCAAGCTGAACAATGGTTGCGACTATTCGTTCTTCAAGTACGGAGTTGAACCAGCTTGGGAAGATTCGGAGAACCGCAATGGCGGTAGGTGGATCATCAACTTGGACAAGAGGATGAAGCCCTCAGACCTTGACAGATGCTGGACAGAAACCCTCATGGCCCTTGTTG
>MPNW01001131.1:71346-102483 GCA_011800805.1 Hirudo medicinalis
AGCCCTCAGACCTTGACAGATGCTGGACAGAAACCCTCATGGCCCTTGTTGGCTGCCAATTTGATGATGCCTTTGATGATGTTTGCGGTGTTGTTCTTAACATCAGACCGAGAGGCAACAAGATCTCCATTTGGACCAAGAATAAGAATGATTACAACACCAACGAAGACATCGGCGTCGTATTCAAGAGGGCGTTGAACCTTCAAAATGTTGCAATGACCTACCAGTCACACGCGGATGCTTACAACAAGTGAATTGATGCAAGAAGATCGACTTTCTTCATAAGTGTGCTTGTGAAGTTGACAATTTTGAAACTGACTTCTTTAAATGAAAGTTGTTGTTTGTTGCTTTCGTCAACTGCCTTTGATATTTAATAAAGTTTTGCTTCAAGACCTCGTGATATTTTCTGAGTTTAAAACCCAATTGTTGGCAACTGGACTCTGTAGCGGTTGAGTCCAATTAGCGTATTTTGCATAACTAAATAGTAGCCCAGGTGTAACATTGTCCAAACTGAGCTGACTTGTCTATCGTATCTAGCCAGTAAGTTTGATCAAAGAATTGTAATTTTCAGAAATACCAAATGAATTTACACTAGGAAGATTATATCGTCATATTTAATAATTAGCAAGTACCTGTGCGTGGTGAACACAACTTTAACCGATGGCATGGCTGTGATTCCAACTCCCGTTGTGTTAGGGTTGGCTTAATAAAAACTAGCAGACTTTAATGCAGGGGCCTAGAATATCTAATTTCCTGGCACTGGTTTTTTTTTTTTAGAAATGGTTGATATCAGAGCGATGCAAGTTTTTTCAAGACAATTGTTACAAACACAAACAATTTCAGACACCCGTGGTTATTCTCCGTCCAATTTACTAAAATTCAATAAAGCTGTTTATTCATCGCTTTATCACTAAGTAAAATTACAATTATTTGTGCGATGGTCGTCATGAAAACCGAAATTAAATCAGATCTGTTTGGACAATTCACACCGATGTTTCTCAAATAGCGAACAGGAATTTATTGGAATTAGCTATATAATATATTTGCTAGTATTTTGGGTTTAAATGCTTGCTTCTAGCGTCACGAAAGTAAAATTCATATCTGAGCGCTCTACAGAACATCCTTAAATTGTAGCATTAATAATTTTATTAAAAAATAATTTGAGTTTTAACCCGAATTAAATTTTTTTAATATATTAACGTTATAAAAAAAAAGAAATAAAGCATAAAATATAACCGCCAAATTAAATACGTTCGTCACGTGGGTATAAAAGCAAACGGAAAAATTCATTTATCCTTTCTTCATCTCTGTCAGTATTGCACCAGATAACCACAGAATTTTTAAGTAAGTAATAACAACTGGCAGAAATATTCGTTTCCTCATAAATTCCTTTGACATCGCCTGAGCTTGCACCGATATCGACCTCTTTACCGCCAAAGCTTCCAGCCGGTCTGCTATCGTTAAGCAACGGGCATAGTATCATTGAGTGATTGACCATTAGCACGGACTCCAGAAAAATCCAACTCTCGCCGACCTGCCGATTTACGCGAACTTAATAAATTTACAAAGTTCAGCTCAGTAAAACGTGCTTCTTAACACACTAATGAAGCTCCAACGGAATGTTCCTCGTAAAACGCATTTCCTCAGATTCTCAAAACGTATTTTGAAGTCGTATGATATTCCAAAAATACATAAAACACGTAAGTTAGCACGAAAGCAACCATGACGACTCTGAATTCCTTCCTATCAAGGTTTAGATAATCAAATACTCCTAATAAGCATTTAATAATCAATTGGCAGTAATTATCAATAATCACCATTAAGTCCATGCAAAATCCACACACCTGCAATGTTTAAAATCTTTCTTACACAAATACTCCAACAGCAAATCATCAGGAAATGTCATTCAACACGACCTTCTAGACACGAACACAGCCAGCGATGGATAAATGAACAACCAGCAATAATATTATTATATTAATATTAAACTCAAGACATATATTAATTATAATATTATATTAATATTATACTCAAGACACGGTGCCAGTAAATTGGTAAAAACAGTCTTTTAAAAAATTTGAGCCATCGTGAACAAGATCACGAATGAAGATTTCGATTCCGTAACTTTCCAGATGTCATTCAAAACACAAAACGGAAGCGAGCAGCAACAAACATAGCGCAGACGACGAACGAGGTCAATTCCAAGGAACAGCCAGACAGACAATAAGTAATAAATTTGTTTTTTTAAAGTAACCAGTTTTCTGGTTTTCATTTCTCAAAAAAGCATGGCTCATGTACTTTGAACATTTTAGCATTTGAAATGCTAACATTAATAACAATAAAAAAAAACGTGAAAAAATGAGAACAGACCCAGAAGATATGTAATAAGAAATCATAATACTATTTCTACAAGGCCAAACAAAACTGATCAGCTTAGTGTGGATTTTGAACAATCAAGTAGTGAGAGACAAAAACACATTAGTAGTCACGTTAGGGGCAAAATTCACCTATTCCTTGATCACTGAACCCGTGTCCGAGAATGGATTGGCACACCAACTTACCGACGGCGACATTCAAACACGTTTCTAAGCTATGAAAATCCGTTCTTAACCACAAACCATCGGTCGATTGGAAGCTTCTTGCTAAAATGCACGTCACAAACTCGAGAAACGCAAATCTAAAAAATGATCGGTGTGATTGTTGTGCACATCCATTCCCCAGTGGCTGAAAACAAACCAAATGGCCGGGATAGGTAACATTTTGATTGGCTTAAAAGATCCGACGAAAAGTTCAGGATGCGAGCGACGGAAACCTCTCGAAATGCTGAAAGCAGCCAGGGATGACTGCTCATCAGAACAAAAGTAAATGAGAAGCAAAATAATTCACAAAAAAAACTTTTATAAGTTGGTAAGAACCTCATCAGTAAAAAGTCAAAATCATGGTCCACCAGGGGATTCCACGAAACAACAGCAACGACAACAACAGTGCGGCAGTGACACGTGAATGTGACACGTACTAAGGCAGACGACAACAATCACGTCTCGACACACCCATGATTTCCTCGAATAACGTCTAAAGTAAAATTAATCTAAAAATCAGAGATAAAGCCTTCAACAACCTCAAATCAACAACTGCCTCATCACGTCAAGGAGAAGCAGCCAATCAACGAACTGGCCTTGATTTCCAGCCCACTCATGAATATGCATAAAGCTTCGTTGATTCGATCACAAAAAGCTATAAAAAGTGTACCTATTTTGGTGGGCACGGATGAACGAGCGTGGGAAGTTGTCTGTTTCCATGGAGACGAGGCTTACAAGCATTCTATTTACATGGCAACCTCCAAATAAAAAAATCCTAAAATGGGAACAGCAACAGCAAAGACGACTGTTAGGGTAATAATAATAACAATAATAATATCATCAACATTGATAACAACAACAACAACAACAGTAGTAGTAGTAGTAACAACAACAACAACAACAACAACAACAACAACAACAACAACAACAACAACAATAACAATAATAATAATAATAATAATAATAATAATAGCAACAACATCAACATTTAACAACAACATTAACAACTACAACAACTACTACTACTACCTGCGCCCTGCAACTACAAACGCCTCTCGCAACAGTTCGAACTACCTGTCCTTTAGTGGCGCTCAATTCGCAAAGAGGCATAAATCATCTGCTTTCAGTGATCAGTGCCCGGCTTATGGTGATGATTGATGAAGAGGATTATGTGTTTGTATCGAAAGGGGGCATGCATGGGGATGGGTGGCTGAATGGATGGCTGAATGGATGGGTGAATGGATGGATGAATGGATAGGTGAATGGTGGGTGAATGGGTGGATGGATGGGTGAGTGGGTGGCTGAGTGGGCTGGTGAGTGGATGTTGAGTGAGTGGGCAAATGGATAGGTGAATGGGGGAGATGAATGGGTGGATGAATGGATGGGTGATGATGATGATGATGGTGTTAGTTTGTGGTAATGTTGGTGGTGATGATGATGATGATGATGGTGTTAGTTTGTGGTAATGTTGGTGGTGATGATGATGATGATGATGACCGTGACGACGATGACGCTGGCGACATTGATTATATTAGCGATGATGATAATGATGATGATGATAACGAATATGACGATGATGATGATGATGATGACGATGACGATGACTATGACGATGATGGTGATGGTGACGATGACGATGACGATGATGATGATGACGACGATGGTGATCAGCCAAGCGTTTCTCATTCAGTTAACACGAAGGAAAATGTTGACTGCCTAGTGGTCCCTCATGTTGTTGTTGTTGTTGTTGTTGTTGTTGTTGTTGTTGTTGTTGTTGTTGTTGTTGTTGTTGTTGTTGTTGTTTGATTNGTTTTTAAAATGTATACTTTTAATAATAATAATAATAATAATAATAATAATAATAATAATAATAATAATAATAATAATAATAATAATAATAATAATAATAATAATAATAATAATAATAATAATAGCAATAGCAATAGCAATAGCAATAGCAATAGCAATAGCAATAGCAATAGCAATAGCAATAGCAATAACAATAACAATAACAATAACAATAATAATAACAATAACAATAATAATAATAATAATAATAATAGCAACAACAGAACATGGATGATTACGCAAATCATAGCAGTCAGCAGCACTCGCATGCCCTCAAGTCACAAGTCTTTTGTTTCTTCAAAAGAAGTTATCAAACGATAAACAGTTGAACGACACATGACACGACTTCACATAAAACTTTTTGCAATCAAAGAAATGCTATGAAAATCTCGGAACGACACGACGACAGGTGATGACGACAACAGTATCTTTAAAATAATGGCAATAACAATAGCAACGACATAAATAATAATAGAAATCATCACCATCATAATAATAATAATAGTCTCAATCATCATCGTAATAATCTTAGCAGAATATGCATTCTTAATAAGTGTTGTACATGGTGAGGTTCGACGCCCCGGACAAGATGGTCGCGTTGACTGCAATCATGGGGTTCCTGGTGGCAATGGGGAACTGCATGAGGATCGCCATGGCAGCGGCACTGATTCCCCCCGCTACGGGCAGGGTGAGGACCCAAGCCAGAAAGATGTTCGTGAAGAGCCTCCAGTCCACGTTCTTGCGAGAACGAGCCCATCCGACGGTGACCACGGAACCCACCTTGCAGTGGGTGGTGCTTATCGGCAGGCCGAGATTCGATGCCGCCAGGACGGTCGTTGCAGCTCCGAGCTCGATGCAGAAGCCGCTGGCAGTTTTTAAAATTTTTAAGAAGAATTTTATTAGCGAGAAGTTATTATTAAATTAATCCATATTATTACAATAATAATCAATCAGTATTAGTTAATTAATAAATAATAACCTGAATCTAATGATTAAGGAACAATCTAATAAGACGTCAAACTCACGTTGATGGAGTTATCTTGGCCAGATCCTCTCCCATGGTCTTAATGACCCTTCTTCCCCAGACCCAAAGACCGATGGTAATCCCGAGGCCCCCGAAGAACAAAATCCAGATGGGTGCGGGCGTTTTATCTTCGGAATTCCACGACGGAGTGGTGCCTATTAACCAGATGCTCACGAGAGGACCGATGGCGTTGCTGCAGACAATTACAATTAGCATCCTTAAATCACTGTGTAGAATCACCATAAAGTAAGGAATGAAAAGCAACAAAGGTAAAATAAAAATGAAGTTTGAATTCGGCCGATCGTTCGCCACGGGACATTTTTGCCGCCACCAACCTGACGTCGTTTCCTCCGTGTGCAAATCCTCCGAAAGCTGCTGACAGGATCTGGAGGTAGGAGAAGAGTTGCCTCTGTTCTGGGCGGTCGTCGATCGCTTCCCTCGTCATCTTGGCAATCTGGAAAAGCATGTCAATCAATCAATCAGCCAATGTTCAATGAATCAATCAGTCAAGTGCAACCAATCATAACTAATACAACCACGATCTTTGTGTCAAGCCGTAAATGTTCCTAATAGCATTAAATGTTTAAACACAATGTGTACTTTATGTGGCATTATACATTGAATATAGATTATTCAAAACAGCTTTACTTACTTCTTACTTTGTAAACATCACACACCCTTCTGTCTCAACTGCTATTGGACATCACTAACTATTATTACATTGGAGAAATTACCACTTAAAGTTAATTTTAGATTACCAGGGAACATATTGGCAAATCTGTGAAGGGTCGTTAGAGAAGAAGTTGAATGAATGAATGAATGAATGAATGAATGAATGAATGAATGAACAAACGAATGTAGTTAGATTAAGTTTGAAATTAAAATGATAATAAAATATTAAGGTAAATAAATAAAAATTACAAATAAATTATTTTATGCTAACGGGCTAACGGCCCAACAACAACAACACATACCTTAGTTACATCATTTAATCACAATCCAAATAATCTTTTTATTCACATGACTTCTCATAAACCTATTCAGAAAATTGACCATCAAAATGATTAAAAAACTAATTACCATGAACTCCATCTTCAGAATTTGTACATCATCATCATCATTATCATCATCGTCATCATCATCACATCCATCATCATCATCATAGCCATCAATATCATCACCATCCATCAATGCTCAATGTCAATACTCGAAAAAGATTCTAAAGTGATGGACCGTGTTTGGCTAGCCATCGGTGCGAACGTCACATCATCATTACTATCACCCTCACATCATCATTACTATCACCCTCACAGCATCATTACTATCACCCTCACATCATCATTACTATCACCCTCACAGCTGCCTGTGTGCATTAGTAAGGAGTTCAAAAGGTGATCAATGGAAGCATGAAAGTTATCTGGTTATTCTAATATTATTCTAATGTCCAAGGAAATGTTAGGCAGATGTTAGCAAACACATTAGAGGTGTTAGATGCAACCAATATTAAACAAAATTATTCCAATTTTGTAAATAAACCACTTTGGAACAAGATTCAAATTGGACTCCAAGACAATCTTGAAACTCCAATCAAATGTCTGATTGGTCTCTGACAACCACCACAAACATCTCAAAATTGAAGTCACAACTCACCTTACAATAAATACCAACAAATTCATCAGCATTACGTTAACTAATTAAGCTCTCGTTAACATATTTAATGCAGTGTTACCTCAATTATGTAATTGAGCTGAATAGTGCTACGCACCATCGCCAAAACCGACCAACCTCCTGGGTGGCTCGTCCCTCCTCCTGGAACTTCCTCTCGACTTCGGCAGCGGCCTTCTTCTCGATGTTGAGGATCATGGACTTGTCGGCAGCAACGAACCTCCTGTGGACCAACTGGTTGATCGTGCCGGAGTAAGTTCTCCTCCTCTAAACGGTGATGAAGTGATTGAAGCGAAGTGATTGATCGAATGATCAATCGAAGATTAGATGTTCGTTAAGATTAAAATCAATCGGTCGGTCGGTCAATGAATTAATAATTAATAGAAGGATGAGGCCGAATCAGGAGTTTGTTAGCATTGATTATTGATTATTTCTCAACAATCAAATGGCAAATGAGAAATTTAGAAAATCAAATGAAAGCAATTCAAAAGTGATTTTAAATCAAAAAAGAAAATACTCTTTTAAATAGCCAAATGACATCATCATCATCGTCGTCGTCACCATCATCGAAACCAATGATCCATTCCTACCATTAAGATTATCATCCTCATCAACCATAAGGACCAAGTTAATGTTCTCCATTACAATAATTATAAATATTAAATATAAACTAAATATTTCTAAATATAAACCCATAATATTTCTCCATCACTCCATTCCGGCAGCAGGTGTAAAATAAAATGGAATCAATTTAACGAGCGACGGCACGTTGTTTACATCGTCGTGATCGACAATATCAATTAACGAATTAATGATTTGTCGCACAAAGTGAATGATGTAATCACAATAGCAATAAAGCTTTAATCCCAATTTGAGAAGCATTTAATTGCAAAGCCAATATCAACAGTACATTTCAACATAACCATGACAAACTGACGGCTGGCTATCATCGTCCGCACCGTCATGATCACCATCAGCATCATTACCATCACTATCACTATTACGACAACATCATCGTCATCACTATCACCATCACCACACCATCGCCATCATCATCATCATCATCATCATCATCATCATCTCATACCACCTTGAATGATGTGATGAGTGAGGCGCTCTTAAATGAGAATAAAATCAAACAAGCGATTCTTTATTCAACAAGAAAATGCAATTCTATTGAAAGGAGATCAGTGTCTTGATGGATGGAAAAGCATCTTTTATTATAATTTATAATAATAATTATTATTATTATTGTATTAATTATTATTGTATTATTATTATTATGGTTAATTATTATTAATACAATAATAATTAATAATAATACAATTAATAATAATAATAATTAATAATAATAATAATAACAATAATATTAATGTATAATAATCACTCCTTGAAAAGGACACATGATGGTCAGTAGTCAATCGAGACGAACGCTGGACCCACCTGCTCGGCAGTGGCCGACTCGGACTTGGATCTGAACCTCTTCTTCTTGTTCTCAATGTTTTTGATTTCTGCCTCAAGGTTTGTTGAGGCAGATGCAATCAGGGACTGCGACCTCTCCCTCTTGGCTACAAAGGTTTCAAAAGCAAGTAAGTGACTCATGCAATTTAATGACGATGACGACAACAACAACAACATCATCATTATCAGTGGCAGCAACAGCAACAACAATAATGCAATGTTTTATCTCCTCCAGTCATTTCTGCAGGTTTGTATATTCTCACTAACATGTTTAGTTGTACCACAGTAGTTTTCCATGCTTTTCATTAAAATTTATAAAAAAAAATGTACTTTACAAAAACAACAACAACAACTCGTGCCTAAAGGTTTGTGCACGACACACATTTGCACTACGACAGCATTGCAACACCGAGAATCCATAAACCGAAGGAAGTTGAAACAGTCACCTGGAGACAACTTTTGGTCCTCGAAGACATCCTCGTTGTTCAGTCCGTCGGTACTGCTCGGCTTGAAGGTTATTCTCGCCTCTGGAGAAATGGGAAGGCGACCGGATTTATTCAAACGATTACTAATCGGCCGATGTCGTGACTCAATTTAATACCATTTCAAGTGTTATTTATTTATTTATAACTATTTTAAATGTTAAATTGAATTAAATACTGTTATAATTTAAATATTATAGTACTTATTTATAATTTAATGTTTAATCATGATACTGACGATTTAATTTAATGAAATAATACTATGAATTAATTTGATGCCAGACAGTTCATGGCTCTATAAATTACACGTAACGACCGACCGTGTCGCCGGTCATCACTTCATTATCGGACGCATCACTACAACATCATCGTTGCCGTAGCAACCACCCGACCTTTCAAGTTCACCCTCTCGTTGTGGTCGTGGACGAACGAGCCGTGTTTCGGGAGGGATTTGTCCTTGAAGCGCTTCTGTGCCATGTTGTCGAATGCCTCCACCCTCTCCCGATGTAAGTCCTCCTCCAACATCAACTTGTCTCTTTCTTCCAACAGTTGCACGTACTCTGGAGGTGACGATGGTGCCATGATGGTGATGTGTCATGGTGGTGGTGTGTCATGATGTTGGTAAGTGTTCATTATCATGACAGAAATAAGGGAAATTAACATTTGCAATAAACTTTGATGGAAAATATAAATAGCCATCATCTATAGCAGGAGCTTTTGTGATGAAACTCGACAATAAGCTCGTAACATTTCACTCAGGATCTGATGTAGGAGTTCATGCAGTTCATTTATATAGAGCCAAATGCATAGCGTCAGAGGCACTTTTTCGCTGTTAACCATTAAAATAGAGCTCCTTCCCAAGGGCACTTGTGGCAGTGCAGGCTGGGTTTCGAACACGACACATTACGACCGTTGCCATCTCCGCAGGATGCAGTAATGCAACAAATAATGCAGGCCAACCTGCATGAATTCAGACATTGTCATTCCATGACACGTTCAGACACAAAACAATACTTTACTTTATCTTAATTATGATGATGATGATGATGATGATGTTTGCACAGAGTGAAACCATAGAAACAGCAATCAATTTCTAATTATTTCAACATTTTTTTTTGTCTTCGAATAACGAAACTAAAAATTAATGAAAGTTTGGAACCCATTATGGAGCCTCATTTCATAATTTTCTGACTTAATGCTGGTTTTCAATGTGCATTG
The DNA here is from genome assembly GCA_011800805.1 of Hirudo medicinalis. Classification (NCBI taxonomy): domain Eukaryota; kingdom Metazoa; phylum Annelida; class Clitellata; order Hirudinida; family Hirudinidae; genus Hirudo; species Hirudo medicinalis. Next base: position 81,624 of record MPNW01001131.1, read on the forward strand.
CAGATCACGGTCTGTCGCGCTTTCTTAGTCGCACATCTAGCCAAGTCTAGCCTGCTAAATATTTATTTGGTAACAAAGTTTTGATCCACATTGATGGCATTGTGTCCCCATCTGGATGCCTGATTATTCCATCATTTTCCAAGCCAATAAGTGCATTAGACCTTCATTTCAATATATAAATAAATAAATTCATAAAAGCAGAACACAGTCCTCCAGGCAAGTTACAGTGGAATCCCATTTCATCAGCATTTCAAGTGTTTGAATCAGTCCTGGAAAGCATCTCAAAACTTAATCTTAAGGGGAATGGCAAACTCACAATATCTGAAAATATTTCACGTTTCCCAGCAAATCTTATTTGCAACTGACGTCACGAAAAACGCATTCAAACTCAGGCTTTTTTAAACTCAAAATTGAATCTTGCAAATCCTATTTTAAAGAAAAAGCTCAGGAATTAAAGTAACGCCTAAATGTCACGAACACAAGTGACATGCAAATGTGAACAGTGTCAAGAGTAGCAACAAGTCAGCATGCAATTCAATGTCCAATGCATTACAAAGATTTCAGGTGACATTGCAAGTCCAACATTGCTCCACAGTCACACGAGAAGGTCGTCCCAAAGGCTGCTCGAGGTTGCAGGTGCCGTTAAATTAATTATTTTCTATGCGCATATTTATCAACCATACAACATTGTCCTTCATGATTTCATAAAGGATGTCACTGTTGGCCGACGAAAATGGCTTTCCTAATTAGCATATTTAAGGATATTCGCATAATTAGCTTATTGAAATCATTATATCACCCGAAACGAACAGGCCTCAGGTCATTCTCAAGATGAAGGCATCTTTTCCATGTGCAAATTACGTGCATTCATTCTATTGATATCTCAATAATAATTCGCCATGATTTCATCTCCATATTCTCTCTAAAAATATTCTAAACACCTCATTAACATATCACTTGCACTGTCTGAACCCAGTTGATGATTGGGGAAATCATCTTTTCATCTAGGTTGCTGCTCCATCAGAAGCATTTATTTGCACATGAAGATGAATTTATTCCAAGGGCAGTTAATAACTTCAAATACATTTTGGCACTAATGCTTTTTTCAATACTTTTTCTACCTTTTCACAGTGCACAGTCGCACGGAGTCTCAGAAATAAATAAATAAAATGACACTTTTCATTGCTTAATATTGCTTAAAATTAGTAGTAGTAGTAGTAGTAGTAGTAGTAGTAGTAGTAGTAGTAGTAGTAGTAGTAGTAGTAGTAGTAGTAGTAGTAGTAGTAGTAGTAGTAGTAGTAGTAGAAGTAGTAGTAGTAGTAGTAGTAGTNCCTGTGTAACGAAATTCTCGACAACTTCTTTAAGTAATAATGTTAAGCTCACGAGTGGCGGCTAACCTAGTAATGAAATGGAATTAAACACCATCACCACCACTACCACCACCACCGCTACCACCACCACCACCATCACCACTACAAGGTGTAGGGGTCAGTAAACTGGAGTAAACTGGATGAAGGTGTTCGGTCAGAAAAAATAGATGCTGAGTAGAATTATGGACTAAAAATGGCCATTTTTCTAATTATTTTAGAACTGCAGAAAACCACATTACTGGAGGAGGTAACTTGTAAGGGGGCGTCCATAATTTTACGTCGACACATGTCGTTCGTTCGACTCTGAACAATATGTTGATTTTATTCGTATTTTTTATATTTTCCACTTTAATTCCCTCAATTCAGCTCCTCCAATTACATCCGAGCAGGTGTTTGGTATCCAACCATTGCCTGTAGCTTAAGGAAGGTTGTTGTCTGCTGGTGTCGCCATGACAACACGTGATTGATGATGATGATGATGTTGTTGAGAAGAAGGGTAGAATTCCCCAGGACTTATTAATCATCATAAAGAGGTCATTAATATTCCTGACTCTTATCGTTGGCATGGCAACGCTACGAAATAATTGTCGTAAATAATAGTATCTGTGGCATCACAGATATTTAATGCTGAGGTTGTGCTTGCAATAATAATAATAATAATAATAATATTAATAATAATATAAGTTATTATATTATATTTTCATTCCATAATTTTCTTTGTAACCAAAAAGTACGATCGTCGACTAAATGCAAGTGCTATTCGAAACAAAACTGCACTACAATGCAATAACGAAGAAATTAATTAACAATATCAATTAGTGATAAGTTGATTAAATGATAATTACTGTTGGGTCCTTCGTAGAAGATGGAGAAGATGTTGACGACGAATGTGAGTGCGTAGAAGAAGGGCAAAAACCTCAAGCCGGGTTCAATTGGGTCGACCTGCGGATGGTGATTATGATAATGTTATGATAATGTTACGATAATATTATGTTAATATTATGATAATATTAGGTTAATATTACGATAATATTAGGTTAATATTAGGTTATAATCGGTGTGATTCTATTATATAAAATATTTTAAGATACATTTTTTTTGTATCATTTAGAACATTCGAGCTCAACGAGGCCATTAATTGAACCGACCAATCACTGTGAGGATCGACCAATCACTGCGACGATCGCAAGAACCATTACTTGCTGCCTTCATCAGATTCAACAAAATCCACTGCATCGACCGACAAATTACCTCGAGAAAGCCTAATGCCATTCTGTGACTTTTAAATTCAATCACCATCACCATCATCACTGCCACCCACCACCATCATCATCAATACCAACAACAGTAATCGTCGTCGTCATCAACACCGACAACCACCATCATCACCATCATCGACGCAACAACGAATGTTACCTTGGTCAGTATTCCGTATTTACACAAGTAGAAGAGGCCCACCGAGACCATTCCGGACAGCACCGGGGAGACGAACCACGAAGAAACTGGGATGAAAATAGATGAAAATACAGGGCAAGTCGTTATTTTTAAACATTCACTTTATTACCACTCATTTAAATCATTATTAAGTTAAATTATTATTATTAAAACTTATTAAGAATAAAAAAAACACCTTACATTTGAACGGGTTCTACCTACAATCTACCTACTGCACCTATTACACCTATTACGTCTCATTTTGCAGAATCAACTCACTGCACCTCAACACGAAAGACAGCCATCACAAAGTGGTATTTTAAAATAGGCTCTACTGGTTTGGTTCCCCTTGTCACTTGGGAACAGAATAACCATGCAATGACGATGATGATGATGATGAAGACGACGACAGTTGATGATGATAATGATGAATGAATTTTAACGGCAACTTATTTATTAACAAAAGTTGTTTTTTGTTGTTATTATTATTGTTATTATTATTATTATTATTATTATTAACATTATTATCACATTAATGTATATCAACATCTTCAGTAGATCCACAGTGGCACTTAAGGCACAAACGACCCATAACCTATACCTATCACCTTTAGCACCAAAGGAAACCCAAGCTAAAGTTGAAAAAGCAAAGATACAATCGAAGATAGCGATCAGCATGAGAACACCTCGCTATCTAAAAGCATCACATCACATTACTCGGGACACTGACCTTGGTTTTAACCCTAGTAGGGTGAAGGTCGTAGGATGCTTATCATATTGTAATAAACGACGGGTTATAACAATATCGTATTTGTCAAAGAATAAACTACATGTTTAATGTTTATTAAGTAACATTACATGTTGTTTAGAATTTCTTTTATTTCCAATTTACATTCTTATCTTGACTGAGTTCATGACTTTCAATAGTTGGACTTTGATATGGAGAGATATGGACTTCAACATGCTTGTCATAGTAGTTATTGTTGTTGTTATTGTTATTATTCTCGTCATCAACATCAAGACAACCATTAACACATGTCACTTGTTTCTCATGGTCCAGAATTATAAATGTTATTAATTAATTATTAATGTTAATTATCAATGTTATTAATTAATTATTAATGTTAATTATCAATGTTAAACTCAAGTGACTGTTGACTGCAGAGAAGAAAGAAAAGAATTTTGCAAAATATTACATAGTGAATATGATGACGACATTGATGATGATGATGATGACGACATTGATGATGATGATGATGATGACATTGATGATGATGATGATAATGACTTTCGAAACAACTCAAGTTCAGAAGGTAGTTCGACTCTTCTCAGTTCTTCCAACTAATGCGCACGCGCAATCACAAGTGACTTTGAACTTCTGACTTTTTGAAGAGAAGAGATACTGAGAAAGTGAGGGAGGTTGTGATGACGTGATAGCGATGGTGATGGTGATGGCAATGTAATGGCAACGATGTCGTCCAACAACACAAACAACAACGCATACATCTTCAAAGGATTGCAACCTCAGAAAGTCGTTGCACGAGAGCAATCAAATGGAAAATTACTTTACTGCATGACGGTCAACGTGGTGGCCGACACACAACAAGGACGGACGTCGATGCCACCCACATGTGGTTACACTAAAGACGTTATCAGTAATGTAATAAAAGTACAGTAATGTCTCCAACTTGCATCACTCGTTGACTTCTGCGTGGAATTTTATCACATTCAGATGGAAAGTCCATTGCCATTATAGAAATCGAGCAGTTGCTCGTGTTTGCTTATCTTTCAAAGCAATGCAACGGCATCTTCTTCAGACTTGTTCCTTTCGATTTCAAAGCTTAAACTTGGAAACTCTCAAAGCCATTACTGCTGCTGCTGTCGACATGAAACGTGACCGTGCCATGTCATCATTTCATTTCATTTCATCAATCATTTCAATACGTCGCACGACACGGATCCGACGTGCGTCGCTGCAAAGTCGTGACGGCAAAGAAAAACTATCAACAAGCACCTCAATTCTTAAGATGTGCTTACATTGCACAACATCCTTCAGACTGCCTAAACTCCTAACGATTATTATCTATTGAGAATTTATTTATTTATAATAATAATAATAATAACAACAACAATACAACTACTTCTTTAAGCCAGTAGTAGTTCAGTGGTTGTATTTGTAGTGCGATGATAATATTATAATTAACAGTGACCTTATTATTCTTGCTTTTCATTAGTTTAACATGATTCTTCATCGAAATCACAATAAGAAGTAATCGTGTCCTCAACAACAATAATAACAAAATAATAATACATAACAATAATAATAGCAACAGCAATACTTTTGTTATTCAGAAAAATATTATTATTAAAGCATTAACTCAACAAAACTACTATGTAAATAACAACAAGATGCTCATATTTAAACCACTGTCATAGGTAGATAGACAGATAGATTAGATAGATGGATACTTAATAACTCATAATCATCCATCAATCCGTGCGACTGACCTATGTACACCAGCTTCTTCCATCGGACGCCCCTCGTTCCGCTCACCACGAAGGCAAACCCCAGGGTGGCCCCGACGATGCTGTGCGTCCCGGAAACTGGCATCTTGAACAGAGTGGCCAGGATCAACCAGATGCATGAGCCTGCAAAATATCAAGGTCATTATGACCTGGGGTCGATGGCACCTCCGATGCAAATGGCGCATTATAAATTAACTATTATTATTATTATTATTATTATTATTTGTGTTTGAAGATGGAGATGATGATGATGATGAAGACGTTGATCGCACTTCACATCAATGTGTCATTTGCCGTCCGTCGATGATTAATAGAGATTTGAGTAAGAATTTAAACTAATAATTGTTAAAAACAGAGTTGGTTAGAGTTGAAATTGTTGAAACAATTGAGTCAGTTGACATTGTTCGTTGTCATTCTACTGATACGTTACAACTGATCAGCTGAAAGGTCCAATGGCATGTCAAAGTCAAAGCATGCTCCACTAAATTTCAGACAATATTCCTTGTGAAGTACATTCATCGCTCAAGTAATGATGGTACAAACAGTCTGTCATCAGATTGATTCAAAACTCATCAGAACTCACTGGTAATTTATGTGTAATGATTTTAGTAATTTTAGTAAGAAAATGCCTAATAAATGACTAATTACTGAATACCAGTCACTCGGTCATTAGTAACAAATGTCTTAACCATGGGTGACTAATATCATTACAATAATTAGAAATTAGTGGTTAAAGTCAGCAGGTATTTGCATTTGTAATTGGCTGAATTTGAGTGCCTTATCTATCAGAACAGGATGTGATGGCACCACAATTGCCCACCCCACCATTCACATAGTGCCCCCATCCAAGGGCTCTCCCTCACGATGTGGGGCCGTGTGACTGTTGCCCGTACTGCCTCACGCAGTACCCACCCGAGCTTAATAATTTCTTGCTGTAGTTAGTGCAACGTAAAATGAAATTTTATTTGCCTTCATAACTTTAACATCTTAATGCAAATAATTGTAATATTTACAGTAATAACAGCTTAAAAGAAATTACAGTACTTCCTTGCAATTACATATTGTTACAAATAATTCGAGTAATGAAATGCTTGTAAAGAGTAGTTTCACCATAAAACAGTTACACGAACCACTCTGATGGCTAATTAAACAAAATATTAAACTAAATTCCTAAACAATTGAAAGAAATTTCCTGCTAATGCAAGAAACAGAAAATGAACCCAAAAAAAAATTCAGTCTGTTCTTCTAAGCAAGTCGAATAAAGCAAAGCTTCGGTGTGGTCCTGCACGTGCGCACAATGCTCGTCGACGTTTTTATCGTCGACGACATTAACGTCGTTACATCGATTGTTAAGTTAAATAATACAAATAATAACTAACAAATATTCACAGGTTTGATGCTTTCACTCAATGCATTAAGAAACATTCATCAACTTCAGACTTTTTAAACTTTTTCTATTTATCATAGATTTTGTCGTCTTGGTTATTTTCCTAGACCTGCCTGCAGTAGTAGTACTGCATGGAAGACCTGCAAGGTTAACAGGTGTGACGATGGCCGACCTTTTCAGATTCCAGCACTCTTTGTGAGTGGTTCATTATTAGCCAGCTGATGTTGCATAATAATTAAGACAAATAAACATTTACAGATCACTCGGTAACATGCTCTTGATTTATATTTACAAACCTTATGCTGGACACTAATATGGCTCTTAAAATAAACATGTCCCAATACATCGATATCATCGCAAGAAATCACTTAATGTATTACCAGACCATTCGTTGTTTGAGCTTCGTTTGATATTTATGACGCTTTGCCTTGGTTTATTCATGCAAATGTAACTAACTACAACAGAGGTTTAAATAAATGAAATGAAAATTGTTCTTTCGACATGAAAATGCACATGATTTCTTAAATGCTACTCAAACAAATTCCCATCATGAGGATCAAAAGCATGATCATCATCATCATCATCACTACCATCATCGTCGTCGTCGTCCTCATCAACCTTTGTTGCAAGGATTCAGCCATCCAACCATCACTCTGTCTGAAAATTCTTGGTTTCATTTGAAAGTATCAGACACCTATCCAAGGTATCCAGTTGCAGACAGAGAAATGAAATGAGTGAGTGCATGCGTGCACTCTCTAGAAGACGCGAGCTTAAAACGTAGTCAAGAAGTAAAAATAACCCTAACATCACAATTTTGTAGGCTAGTTACTTAGCTAGTTACTGCCACGATTAGTTAACTACTTACTCATCGAAGAACTTTTGTGATAATAAAACAAAGTAATGATTAGTAATGGAGTAATTACAAATAAATTGTCATCATTTGATGATATTGCCAATAACTATCATCACAAGTGATAGTAAACTACGAAAGACTTTTAATGATAATGCACAAGAAATTTTCAGATCTACTTTTAATACAATAATAATAGTAATAATAATAATAATAATAATAATAATAATAATAATAATAATATAATTTCAACGTTATAAGTATTATTAAATTGACATAAAACTTATTACAACGTCGATCTAGAAGGCAAAGCAAAGTTCAAGAAGACACTTCGCCGGGAATGAACGACCCCCGAACGACCGAACGAGTTCTGGGTTATTGTTATTATTCTGAGTTGTGCAATCGCTGACACCGTCTGAGCACACATTGTATCAATCCACTCGATAGATCAACGGAATGCAAGTGGACTTTCAATCAGCGGTCTGATAAAGCAAAGCTCATTCCTGCCTGCTCCTAATCAATCGATCTTCATTGTGAATGGCATTTTAAATTACATTATTACAAATTTATTCAGCGACTCGTGGCATTAGAAGGCCGATCTAATGTTTGCCAAAGGTGACATTCCAGATCGCCACAAATGCCAGAAGCACTTGCCAAAGAATATGATCCACGATGCATTCTAAATGTGCGTGAATAACTCAACTTGGATAAAATATTTAAATCACTTGCATAATATTGGTGCTGGTGTTTGCAACAACAAACAACTCGACAAAAACAATGGAATTTTTGTTGTCGTCGAAGATTAGACAGTTGCTCTCGACTCCGTCATTCGATAGCCACGCATTTTGCAATTTATTGTTCGCTTTTGAAGTCCTTTCCAAAACACGACGATTGACATCAAATTACGTTTATGCCAAATCGGAGACGCGACAAAACTTCGATAAAAAACCGGTCCGACAAAACTGAGCCCAAAAAAGGTTAAAAATAAAGTACCGGAAGGCACCGAGGGTACTTCCTTAAGAAGTGCTGACCTGAAAGAGTGGCCACGTTTCCCAGCATGAGGATTTCAGTGTTGTTGTTATAAATGGAGGGGTCTATGATGCCCTTTCGCACTGTGTCTGTGACCTTTGAACCTGCAGGAATCAATGCAATATTAAATGAATGAATGATGAATTAATCATACTAAATGAATGAATAAAATAACGGACATCTTCAAGGAGAGAATAATGGCAAATAACAAACTTTTGTTTGGAAATCCTTTGATGTTAAAAAGGTAAAAACATAGGCCATTGCAACTTAACGACCATTCTTGTTTCGGAGACAAAGTCAACTCAACGACAGATATTTTTACGTAATTATTACAAATATTTATACATTAATATTATATTCTTACTTGTGAATCAAGATATAAATTATTCAGAATTAATATATATAATATAATATATCATATATATATACACCACCCAAAAACATAAACACGTGTGAACTCAAAGAAAGTAAAAGATGTGGCATTTGTCAGTGCACTTCTACAGTTACAAATCCCACGACTTTCTCTCCAAAAATCCTGATTTAAAAAGGCTAAATTGAAAGCCAATGCTCATGAATGGAATATCAAGTTCAATCAAGTTTTTATGAAGGCTTACTGAGCATACCCATCCCCAAGTCTCAGCTAATAACATCTGAGAGAGACAGATCACAAAAGACTATAAAGAAAAAAGGAAAAATCCCGGTATGTCGTGAAATATTGTCGTTATTGTAATATTATTCAGCAAACTGCAATATCCACAACATATCGACAAATATTCCCACTAAAATTTGGTCAACAACTGCAGATGAATTCTTAGAAAAAGCACCCCGCCGATACATCAAAGTGGAACCGAACAAAACAATAACTTTTATTATTATTATTATTATTATTATTATTAAACATTACATGGAACAAAAAACTAAAAAAATGGCTAACAGGGTAGTGAAGAATACAAATATTATGCTTGTAATGTATTGATTTAACTCAAAATTCCAACCAACAAGCAGCCAGCAGAGCAAAAGGAAGGATGGCAAGGAAAGAACCATTACCACGCACTGCGACTCCAATTTCCTAATTGTCACGAGATGAGATGAAAGACCTCTGAAGCTTTCAAAGGCAAATATTGGCCGACCATGTAGAAGGGAAAATACTAATAGCAACCACTTATTGCATTAATTCAAACTTATGTTATTAATTTCAATCTTTTATATTCTAACTACTTTCTATATATGTATATATTGCCTAACATCAAGCAAAGCTTCTGTAAATACAAAGGAAATTCTGCAAATAGAAGTCCCCCATCCTTCTGAACTTCTCCGTCACACGACGAACGATTCCCCGCCGCCAAAAATAAAATTCTGCACGATCGGCCGAAATGTCGGCATCGAACTGGAAACCGAGCCGTCGCATTCTCGACGGTCTCTCGTTTCGTCGGTTGCAACGACAGGAAATTGCTTCCTGGCTCGGCACCAAAGATGGCGTGCTCGCAAACCGTTCCTGGTGACGAGCAGACCGAGGAATAAAATTAATCGAGACGTCGGCGATTCGACGAGCCCGAGTAATTTTCCACAGTTCGTTCGACGAACGTTCGTGAGTCAAAGGTCGCAAACAATTTTACAAGTGTTTACAAAATCGCATAAATGCTTAAAGGCTCCAAAAACGTGGCGATCGGCTGAATTTTTAAATTAGAAATTCTTGCGGCACGAACTACGAAAAAAGGTGTCGAGCACGAGCGGACGAGTCGAGTCGAGCGACCCTTCCTAAGATCGTAATGGCTAAATGGCATTTCTAAGTTTGTTATCATGTTTGTTATCAGGATATAAAAATATTAACATAAATGTCTTAAAATATATTTCTTCACATACTTAAAGCAGAACCAAAAAGCATCAAAAATGTGACCAAAAAGAATTGAAAATCAATGAAGTTCACACAAATGCATTCAAATTCCACCTCATGAGATATCATGATATTCCAAGATAATAAACCAGGCTTTCCACATTCACCCATGTAATACAAAATATGTAATAATAAAATATTAAGTAGTAATTTAATTTTCAATGCATTGCTTTGCCCCGTGAACACCAAATACGTCACCAAATTTAAGATATTATTATTGTATCAAATGTATCATAGACTCGCTAGTTGTGAGTCAGTTCGTTACATCATTATTCAAGTTTACAAAATGCCCTAAAGGTAAACTGCTACAATGCTATTCCTTATGGAATTTTAAAGATAGGTGAATGAGGAAAGCCAGAATGCCTTTGGTATTTTCCATGTTCAATTGAAAACCCAGGTAAAGCAGACGCTTTACTCGAGCGGTTGCAGCAAAGCCATGGAAAAGTAAATCTCAAGAACCGTTGAAACAAAAATTTTGAATTTAAAACTTTCTTCCTCAAAAAGGAAAATAGGTTTTCGATGACCTACGAGATGGCACAGGTTTAAGTTTCATTAAACCAACAGTTATTTCAATTAAAGATTCGAGACACACAATTTTCTAAGAAATTTGTCATGTTAACTTAAATAGCCATTAACAAAGAAACAAATCCTCACCCAAAAGAACAGCTCCTATGGTCTCCACCAAGGAAGCGATGATGCAGGCCTGCCTCAGAGTCAATACCTTGGCTCCGACGGAGGTACCGAACGCATTGGCCACGTCGTTGGCACCCACTCCGACTGCCAAGACGAAGGCAATGACGAACCCGACCACGATCACCCATACAACGTCTGGATCGACCTCTATCATGATTGTAAGTTAAGTGAGAAAGCAAAACCTTGAGCTAAGAAAGTAATTTGGTTGTCAGTTTTTTGTCCAAAAGGGAATTTAGAGCAAAGGCAACTTTGGAGTGAAAGAATGAGAATGGAGAGAATGAAACTTTCAGTAAAAAATTTTTAAGGCAACTTGTTTTACTTTCTAGAGCTTTCTTGTGGAAACACTGAAACAAAATGCTTAAATAATTAATTTCCAAGTAAAACAATAATTGAAGAACAAATAAGAGAAAAAATCGATCCTCTACAGATCTACAAGATCAAAAAATTTAATTGACCTGGAGCTTATGTAGATCCTTAAACTAAACATTGCTATGAAATCGTCATCTTATAGCTTATCATTATCTTAACAAGATTGATTCGACACGAACCTGTCATAAAGAAATATTCCTGTAGATGATGTTAGTTGGAATGTAAAAGGAATGACTTTCAGAGATCATTTCCTCAGATCGAAGCTGTTCAACTACTTTTAAAGAGAAATGCTTGCATTTAATTAAAACGAAGTACATTCAAGCAAATTCTAATGCTATGCCGCCCCCACGAGCTTAGTCGCTTGAAGGACCACGTTGTAACAAAAACTAGTGAACTAAACGCAAGGTGACCTAACTCCAGTAAGGAAAAAAAGTTAAAAACTTAAATTTCGATAAATGTTAAATAACTCTATCAAGTAAAAAAGTTTTCCGAAACTCCCACGCTATTATCCAGAACGATTTCTCAATGAGGCTTATCTAGTTGCCAAGCTTGGCCATGAGTGAAGCACGCCGTCTTGCTTACCACGCGGTCTGAAAAATTCGTAATTACCTAATATTACGAATTACAAACTCTTGATGTAAGACTATTGCTTATAAAAACGTTTTAAATTTGTAAAATATTTAGAGATCTCTTTATATTACCACATATTCCATCATTGCAAACAAATATCAATTTTTTAAAGTATTTTTCTAAGTTTGGTAAAATTAAATAATTTATTTTCAAATTAACTAGTAGTTTATTGACCTTAATGATGTCTTACTAACCGCTTTCTCCAAATACAAATTTTTAGCCTTGAATAGTAATGTGACTAGAATTCGTTTCACACAACTTAATCCATTACAAGAACTTTTTTAAGCCAGAATTTTTCTCTTTTTTTCGCCAGTATTGATGCAAATGATGATGCTACAGTTATTTTCCAGAAACATTTTCGGAGAAAACCGACTACATTGTGCACCACAGCCTAAACTCATACAAAGACTTTCTATTCTTCCTTATTTTTCGAAGCAGAAATTTAATGCGGGCTGTTACGTAATATCAGCGATCGCAAATGCAAATGCAAGGACTTCAACAAGAATAGCATAAAGAAAACAAAGATTTATTTTCTGATTTTGCGATTGTGGGCTAAGAAATTATTAATAAGTCTTGATAATAATTCTAAATTATTCCAGATCTTCGTCTGGTTTAAATCATAGCATTTTCACTAAGAATATAGAGAACTATTGGTATGGCAGGATCATACAGTAGCACCTTGTTTTTCGGCAAAGTTTAGAGCGTTCTTAAATGGAAGATATTTCAGTTGATTTCTGGAGCGGCAGCATTTTCAAAGTTCTTCAAAAAATATAGTCACTTTTTTCTTTGCTTGCCATTCTCATAGGTATTTATNTATATTGCACCACACTCTAATTTATTTTTGATGAATCACTTAAAATGGGTCAATTACATTTATTGCAACGAAATACATTTTCATTCAAACAACCATTTGAGGAATCAATTATTACTTTAAAGTTTCACTGGGCAATGGATACTAAGCAAAACAATCTAACTAATAAATAATAAAATTAAGTAATGATGAATCACAACATGTAAAATTTGCCAAATGTAAAACAAATTTATCAAAAACAATGAAATTGTAAAATAATGATATATCCATGTTCAAGTCTATGGCTTTTTTTAAAGCTAAATTGCATGCACCGTTGGCACCATCAGATACATCTCGGTTCTCTGATCTCTACAATGGGTAATTCTTCAGATGTCATTTGAAGAACTTCAGGGTCAGTTGATGGAGGACCAGAAGAAAAGATGTTCTTGGCTTTCTCATAAAATTTTTTGTAATATTCATCCTGTTATTCAGCAAGATATTAGCAACTGGTTTGGAAGATTTTAAATCTCATGATGAAAAAATTATTTGAAAGTCAAATAACTTATCTTTCAAGAATACAAAGATCCAACACACTATTTATCTATAACTAAGACTTACTTTTTCTGGTTTTGACTTTATGAGTACCATAAGAGCTTCCAGATTATAACAGCAGAGAGCAGAATATTTTATGAAATAGTAAGCTTTTCTTTCCTGTCCTTCCTATATTTATATTTAGCTAAAGATATCATGTATACTTGATTGATTTACAACTATAGTCAACTCTACTTCTGAATAGTATTTAGCCATTTCCAATGCCTGCTGCCCTCCAACAAGTTCCATGAAACTGACATCTGACTTATTGCAACATTTCTTGGCATCTTTCCTCATACCATCTAAGAGTATTTTTTGAGTTTCATCCAATTTGGTGAACTGAAAAAATCCCAAATAAGTTCATCAATATTTAAAATCATTAAATCATATATAAATTAGTGAGAACAGGTCTAAATGATTGAACTAAAAGTGGTTCATTTACTGAGGCTCCTACCTTATAAGTTTCACCATGTTGTTGAAGTCCAATTGCATCCAGCAACCACTTGGCCTACAAATCAAGTTTTCAACATAATAGCAAAGTTTTTGATAAATTTTGTGGTAAATTCTGTTTCCTACCATACTTTTATAAAAACACTTGCATAAAGCTCTAAATTTTAGAATACCCTTTCATTTCTTTTGCCAATTTCTCTTTTTAGATCCAAAAGATCCCTTTCATTTGGTTTAATCCCAAGTACAATTTTCAGCTCAAATAACTGACAAATGGCATTTTTACCAGTACTTCTCTGTATTTCTTCGTGCTCCAAGGCAAGTGTAAAATATTTCCAAGCCTGGATAAAAATGAAATCTCAAATTTAATAACTCCGCTCTTGTGGATTTGACTAAATGAGGTCACAATCAAACCTTGTCAGTCTTATTTTTCCATAGGTTTTGCAAAGCTACTTGAAACGACTCAGACAAATCACCTTCAACTTTTACTTTATATTTCTTACAGTAATAGCTCTGCTTAAATAACTCTAAGTGGCTTGAGATATCATCGGGAAGTTTAGAAAGCTTCGACAAAAATGTCTTACAAGAATGGCTTTTATTCTCTGCAGTAAGGACTCGTTCATCAACGGCCTCTCCTGCTTGAGTGGTGAGTAAATTAATTCGACGTCTGATTCCAAACCCTTCGTCCATCTTTACGGGTAATCCCAGAGAAGCGAAACAAGTAGACTACAATTATTAAAAAATATATAATTGTAAACTTATTTTATGTATATACTTAATGTATATATTTACTTAAATATAAGTTATTTAAAATCACTTCGAAAATCATACAACAAATTCTGCTTTTGTGAAAATTCGCTTTTTCAGATGCTTGAGGCAATTGCATTTCATTGACTAAAATTTTTACAACGTAAATCCATTTATTGCTTAAAACTTCCGAGCACATCTGACCCATTCCAGCGCCCAGAGGCTACCTTAACCTGTATTCCAACTCGCTGAACCAAATCAAGAAACTGCTCGATTTCTGTATTGCTACCTTCGACTTTTAGTACTCAGTGGGCCATTCTATGCACAAATAATCTAATTTAGCAATACTAATACCAGACAATCAGACCAATCCCTTTTCACAGAAAATTAGCCCCGTGCTCTAATAGTCGGATACCTAACCTTCGCAAGCAAAAGTAAGATCTGTAACGCTAAGACCCAAGAAAACACGGGCCCCCCTAAAAAGCGCAAAATCATAAAAAAGAATGCCGTGCTTTCAATGAAGACTGGACACACAAATATTTCTTCAGTAGTTCAGGAAATAAGGAAGTGTGTTTAACGTGTCACGAGATGGTTGCTGTATTCTAGGAATACAATTTGAAACGACAAAACCAATCAAGACATGGTGAGTTAGGTAGCAAAATGTCCTTCGTCCTTGAAGAACGCAAGGAAAAAGTTGCAGGGTTGCAAAGCCGAAGAAGCAACAGACTACATCAACGAAGCAATCAACGCATTGCGCTACATAGGCAACCATGGATTCAGGGCAGCATACAACCTCACTAAAAACAAGTCATTTTCTGATAGATAGCTGTTAAGAAGTTATAGAAGGTGCAGCCCCCTCAAAGTAGTCCCAAGCCAAAACAATTGCCCACCCCTGATTTAAGCCATTACAAAAATAGTCAAACAATCATTCAGTATTAGGCTTATAACCTTTTCAACCAAAATTCCACAAACGGATTACCCACAACCCAAGCTGAAATGATATGCTTCAGCTCCAACATGATGCTCATTGATAATATGGCATGGCGTAAATGTTCAACTTTTCTACAGAGAAAATCTTCATGGAAAGACACCAGTTGCATAATTGCCTAGTTAACATATCTTTCTTGTTCAATTGTTTCCTTGAAGCAAATTTAGAAAAATAAATATACTTTTTTCAATTTCCAACACAAATAAATAAAACCTTCTTCTCTGGCAGATTTGTTTGGCAAAATATTTTTGACTCCTTTATGAAGTTTCTTTGAAAGTCTTCTCACCACTGAAGTCCCATTTGATTGAACATTAATAGCTGACTTTAACATAAATAAATAAAAACTTTAATAAATAAATTGGACAAGCAATATTCTCCACCCAAACTACATACTTCACCATTTTCTTTTTTCTCCAAGTAATTGCACTGTTCATCCTACATAAGCAACACAACAGTAACTTGTCATTTCTTTAAATTCTGATATGCTTTCAACCATATTGTTAAATTTTATCACCGGTACCTGTACAAAAGATCTGTCCATCTCTGCTAACTGCCCTCCTCCAAATTCCTTTAAATCAACATTTTGCGATTTTAACTGCCTTCTGGATCTCCTTCTTCTCTGTAACGTCGCAAGTGCTCCATCTGGATTGGTGATCTGAAACATATTTTTCAATATTGAATCTAGCAGTCCGTCACTCAATAATTCCTTTTCAAAATGTTATTATTTCAAGTAAATTTAATTACTAGACGTTGCAATAAATTTAATTCTAACCACCACTACTACTACTGCATTAATAACATATAAAAGATACGTCTCCATAAATTAATGAATCCAACAATATTCATATGATTATTCAATAGACTAACAAAGTAAGTGTCGCCATCTTGCTGAATTCCCAAACTGTTCAACAGCAACACTGCCTAAGAATATAATTCCATATTCATATGAACGGATAAAATAAAACTTTTTCAATCCATTTAAACAGACATAACGCTTTCAAATACTCAACATTCCAAACATAAACCTCCTCGTGATTTTCATCAGCTGCCGCCTTCAAATCAGAGAGATCTCTTGAATTTGGATTAATTCGAGATCGAATTTGTTCTGTAATCTCTTTACAAACAGAGTCCCCTCTATTGCGACTATTTTCCATTTGTGTCAACTAATTGCAAACAAAACCAAGCAAACTAAGAACACCTTGATATTTACAATCAGGACCTCTTACGCCTACGCTTAGACCTAGATTGGGGTCGTTTATTTTTAGATTTATCGGCGAGACTCGAGAAAACGCACAGAACAATCTGTTGATTGAACGTTCTAGAATGAAAAGAATAATCTGGAGTATGTAAACTAAGTAAGAATTGTAATTGCAGAATTAGACATGCACAAGAAATCATCTAATAATGAATAAATTTAAGAACAAAGATTAATAAATTAAATTCATAACACTTTGAAATCTCGATACAGATAAAAATAAATTTCGTTTTAACACAGATCTCATTAATGAGCTTCTTTCCCGTCTCTAACCCGACATCTTACCCTGCCGTAAACCATTGAACTGGGCCAAACGGCAACCAGTCTTCAGACCGTACGGGACCCGTCCCTCTGTGTTTTATGGGGGATCCCCTCCAGCGGGAGTTATACCACATAATACCACACAATTTTATGATTAAGTTATGAAAAATATTTCCTATTAAAAATTAGTTAACATTCTAATGGGGAAACTTGGAAATACCAGGTGACATTACACGTTAGTCCCACATACAGAATTTACAAGGGATATCGGGAACCAGTGTGGCAATTAAAATGCTATTAACTTCGGATTTAAATGAACATTTTAATTTTTAAAGCTCCAAGCACCATCGTAATTATAGCTCCTGGCCGGTTACTGAATAGGGGCGAACGCTTCCCTCAAATGTCTAAAGCTGTTAATGCTATTTTATCTAATTTTTTGTTTAAACATAACGACAAAAAACTTTAAGCTTTGTAAATTTTGATCGAATTGTAGAAACATGCAAGAAATAAAAAAAAATAGTTTTCACAGCTTAGAATCTCACAACTTTGAAACAAAATGTTTTGAAAACACTTCTCACAAGTTATTCTGACAAAGTTACTTATTCCAACTTAATTGAACAAAGGTTTCAAGTAATTTACATACAAAGGAAAAATATGTGCAGTTCCATCATTAAACTTGCAGAGGGGAGGATCACTTTCTTAAGGCAGCCAAATGCATCCCATGAATCGTAGTCCCCATATGGTCATGAGGGTATGCAAGTGCTGCAAACTTCTATTTCTCCAAAAGCATAACAAAAAAAAGAGCAACATAATATGATTTCATTTTTCTCGTTATTTCCAAGTACAATCGTCTCTGCAATCATAAAGTGAAACAAAATTAATAAATTATTTAAAAATACAAAATAAATAATGTAATAAATAAATTAGATGATACAAAATTAATAACATTTAAACTCATTCATTCACCTAATTCAAAAGTAAATAATCACTTTGTTAATTTTTCTTCATCTCTTTCTGGTAAAAGTATTTTTAAATACTTTGCAAATCTTCTTTGAAACTCTTCTTAACTTTGTAGGTTCCTTCAAGGCAAAACTAATTGCTAACTGATCAATGCATCCATCACAATGACATGCATCTGCATCTCCATCCACTTGTTCCAAAGCCATTCCATTGAAAGTGTTTTCACCATACTACAATGCAAACAAAACATTTGAAACTACATTTTTCTTCTCATGGTGAATTAATTTAAAATCTTGCACTAATGACACCACCAATATTTGTCTTTGCAATCCAATCATCTCCATTACCTGCTTTTGTTTAGGATGATGACCATCCAGTGTTGTGGAAGTCGGTATGGAACTGCTTGCCATGGTCCTCAATATTTCACGTACTTGGTTAAACCTTGTTATCTATAACAAACAGTTTTATGTCCTGTACTTTGACAAGATTGTATTATATAAAATTTGTGAAGTGATTCCAATACTTTTATTAGCTAACAATAAATTTTACTCGAATTATGTCGCAATGAATAAAATAAGTGAAAAAAAAAATGATTAAATGACAAATAAATGAATTTCTTGAATGGTCTTAAATATAGATAAACTTGTAATTTATAATCAAAAATTTAGTGCATCTAATTTTCCTTACAATGATTTTTTCACTATCCTGTTGAATTCCTAGAATTCCCAGCAACCATTTAGCCTGAAAAATCACAAACTTTAATGTGTTGGAACTTTCATAAGCAGAATGTTAAAAAGCAAACATTTTCATGGTTTTCTTTAGCAATGGCTCTCTTCAGACACAAAAAATCTTTTTCATTTGGCGTGATATCGCTAATAATTTTAAGCTCAAATGATTGATAGGCATCATCTCCATTGCTGGCTTCATCGTCCATTTCTCAATGCTTCTTATGTACGCAATCTGGACAAAGAAATACAACCAAAAATAAAAACATCGAACTTACTATAATCAAATGATCTAATATTATAACATTGAATCGTTAGATGATTAAAACGCTATGGCTTAGTCGACAATTACGCATTATTTTTCTTAACCGGTACTATAAACATTGGAAATACAATTACATGATTATTTATTTGATTAAAGTCCTTTGCATAACTAAGATGATTTAGAACATCATGCGACTATTGGGCAAAAACTAATTTTATTATCTTTAAACTCAAGCTAGCTGATACGTATAAATCAAAGAAACACATGACCTCATGAGTGCGACAGCGACAACCAAAACAATGCTCTTTATATTAGGTCGACACACCTTTTAAAGTAATGTCCTCACTTTAGAACGAATGTGAAATCTGCTTTAATCTACTTTAATTGATTAATTCGAAAAATTCAAAAAACAAAATCAGATTAAAAATCAAATGTAACATAAATATCTTGAAAGATTTGTAATAAATAGAGGTATTTGATAACTATATTTAATATATTATAAGTAAATAATTGTTGCGATATTTAATTTAAGAGCCGACATTTAAAACTGAGCAGAGCACTTTTATAAAAGTCATAATTAATATTATTAATAATTATTCATAATTAATAAAAAATATCATAATTAAAATCGTCTTAAAATTACCTTTTATCATAATTTTTTAATACATATCATATTATACCAATCATTGATATGCGTTTAAGTTCATTAGTTATCGGGAAATAATAATTTCATTGAGTGTTAGCAGAAAATTTTTATAATTTATGCAAACAACAGAAAATGCGCAAAAAATTGTAAACCAGTGACCATGGCACATGGCAGCAAAAATCTTTAATACATAACGGGATCAAACAATTAAACGTGATAAATGGGATTTTATAACTTTTAAGTTATAAAATTATTTACTTTCAATTACCTTCTGAAATCGATTTTTTATTGATTTGAAGGGTTTATTGGTGAAGTTTATCAGACTATGCTTGTCCAACTC
The DNA here is from genome assembly GCA_011800805.1 of Hirudo medicinalis. Taxonomy (NCBI): domain Eukaryota; kingdom Metazoa; phylum Annelida; class Clitellata; order Hirudinida; family Hirudinidae; genus Hirudo; species Hirudo medicinalis. The sequence continues at coordinate 101,821 of MPNW01001131.1, forward strand.
TCTCTATAACTCTTTCAGAGCTTTTTTCATGAGATATGAAGCATGACATTGCAATATACTTTATTAGAAAGCAATCATCACACATTTTCGATTGGGCTTAAGTCTGGCGAACGAGCATGCCACTTCCAAACTTTGAGAAGTGATACTTAGCCTTTGCTCATAGTGGAAAACACAAAATTAAAGCCCTTTGCTTAATCTGCTTGGTAAGTTTAATTTTTCATTCAGGGTCAAGCTTTGGCTGTCAGCCTGACCCTTATGTTATTGTTATAACCACTCTAGTTTATATGCAAAAGCTAATTTTCGTTTGGGGGCTTTGAATGAAATACCTTTTGGTAGTGTGCCTCCTAAGATCATGATTGTCAACCCCAACAATTCTCTGTGGTCATCATGAGGTTGGAATTCATGCAGACAAAGAAAATACCATATGCGTTGGAAGCTGCGGAAAATAAAGAACTCGAGAGGCTAGTAAAGGACGGTGTCCTGAAGAAGGTGGAATATAGTCATTGGGCGGCGCCAATAGTAATCGTGTCAAAGATAAATGGTTCAGTCAGGATATGTGCTGATTTCAAAACAGGGCTTAACGAGGCTCTTGAGATGCACCAACACCCTCTTCCCACACCAGAAGAAATATTCTCTAGACTAAATCAAGGAATATGGTTTACC
>MPNW01001133.1:0-12621 GCA_011800805.1 Hirudo medicinalis
TCTCTTTTTGTCTGAACGGAGAAATATGATGATGATGATGATGATGATGATGATGATGATGATGATGATGATGATGATGATGATGATGACGACGACGCCGACGACGTTGATGGTGATGGTGGTGGTGATGATGATGATGATGATGACGACGACGACGACCACCACGACGAAGACCACGGTGATGATGTAGAAATCCTAGGCGAGGGATTCAGGAGGTAACTTCAGATGTCCAATTACGAATCCTTTGAAATGGATTCGGTTGCATTTGAAATACTTTTCTATATTTTCGACTCTTTCACTTTCAATCAATCAATCAATCAATCAATCAATCAACCATTCCTTCTCGTGAGTGATTGAATGAATGGATGGATGACAAAAGTGATTGAGGAAATGAGAGAATGCTGTTGAGTGAGAGAATGGGTGGGCAGTTGCGAGTTGGGTGGATCTACGCGTGTCAGTGGCGAGTTGCGCAATAGCATGTTTGCAGGGGTACATCTATGTAATGTGCACAAGTTTGTGCAGCCATCAATCAGACACATTATTTCGTGTTTGCAGATTTTTAAGCAAATATTTCGCAACAAGTTAATTTTTAATTATTACGTATTTACTTTCTTTTATTTATTTCCAATTAGCGTTATTATAATTACATTTAAGTTGTTCATTAAAAAAAACTCTTTCATCGAAAATGTTATCAGTGGAGAATGTAGGATTCAATGCGTAGTGTTACATAAAAGGAACTATGTTTTATTGACGAACATCACGAATTTGTTGCGCAATAGAACGTGCGCTTCGTCCCCTTTAAATATGCATGCCCGTGAGAGGACATCATTCTTCATTTCTATTTTTATGTTTTTGTGAATAAATGGTTGATTTTATGTTAATGGCTGCACGTGTTTTTAAAGTTCTGTTTGATGAAATTCTAAGTAAATAAAGTTTTTAGTCTCACAAAGAATTTTTGTCATTTCAAAGATTTTCAGAACGACATTATATCTTGGAGATCCTCAACGATTGGCCAATGACATCGCAAGAAGAAGCCGTACTTACTTTCAGTTGGTGGAATCTTTCCAGTGGCACGGGAATGGACCAATGGGAATCTTGCGTGGGCGGAGCAAGAATGGTTTAAAACATTTGTAATCCATTCCAACCCTTCCGAAATGACATGGTAAAGAGGTGAGTTGTTTTTCATCATTTGTTTGAAAATTCAAAGTTAAATGTCGGTTTTGATCGATCGACACGTTTGTTTCAAGTTGAGTTTGTCTAAAACTATATGTTGTTGCCAATGCTGATACAAATGATCACGTCAATAGTGGTCCTGTTATCATTATTAATGTTATTATTACATGTAATTCTGACATTTAAGATTACCAACAGTTAAAAAATAATAATAATTTGTGTTACCGCTCCAACCAAGCATGCACTTACATTGGCGCGTGGCAACCGTGTCCACAACAAGTGTCAGTTTATGACCACCGGCAACCTGTCGCCCCCCGGCCTTAGAATGGACTCATCTTCGACAAAAAATATTCGTTGTCTTCATTGTTGTTGTGACGTAAATTGGAGGTGGTGTTGGCTCCAGTCGTGTGCTCGTTGTGGTTGGTGTTTGAGTCCTGACATTTCAAAAGCTTTATTTCAGGTTGAATCTGATGCATGTTGAATTATGAATTACATTCATTCGCATTTTTCTAACTTCGAAATGGTGAATTATCTACAAAATCTCGCAGGGAATAAATCAGCTGTTATTTTAGCATTACGTTCTGAAACAACTGAATGATTTTTTTAATTGTTGGTAATAATGACTTTGTTGTTGTTGTTGTTGTTAATGTGATGAAATGCAAGATCAATTGTTTCTGTATTTTGTAATGTTTACTTTTTTGAATTTGATGGCACCATTTTTAGCTTCGTGTTCTTTAACATTGTGATGTGATCAGCTAAAGATAATAATTAAGATTTTCCAGAGATGAATTCAATCAATCAATCAATCAATCAATCAATTAATCAATCAATCAATTAATAGGCAACCACTCAAACTCTTTCCAAAACTATGTCCCCAAAATTATTTCATCGAAACCTTGGAAAATTCCTCTTCAGTTAAGAAGAAGTTAGAATACTTCAGTCATTTGTGGAAATATTTAAATAGAATATTTTTATTATTATTATATTATTAATATTATATTAATATTATTATTACATTATTATTAATATAATTATTAATTTGTTTTTTAAATAAATAAAAATCAAGCATGTGAAACAAACATAAGGAGGAATCACTCACAGACAAACTCACACGTGCAGGCGAAAGTTCCTTCCTTCCGTTCATGCGGTCATTTATTTTCTCCAGTCGTGTCTGGAAGACTTGTTAAGCGCTGCTTCAACCGGAAGTGCTGGTTGCGCTGGAATGGCTTGATGACCAGAATGTGTTCGTGCGTGGAGAGACTTCCTGGAAAATATGAATATTACGTTTCTTAATGTTTTCAATAATTATCGATCGCCATTAAGGATGCCGCAGGCTGAGGGTGTCTTAAAGTTTGGATCTCGTGCGAGCTTCGGTTATTGGACATTGTGAATATTTAGTGGATTTGATGAGCAATCCGATAAAATTTTATAAAAATAATTTGATGATTGAAATAAATTATTTCTCCAAGTAAGACTTCTTCAAATAAGACTCAGACATGCCAGAGATGAACATGCTCGAAACTGCTTCCAATGCAAGAATCGACAACAAGTGCAACTCGAACAACAGGAACAAAGATTCAACGAAGGATGTTGTAGCAGACGACAGCGAGATGTTGGGCGATAATGAGGATGATGCGACAAAAGAAAAGAAGAGATGCGCCGGTTGCAGAGAAGAAATCACAGACAGGTATCTGCTCTCCGTTGTGGACAAACAATGGCACCTGACGTGCCTCGTCTGCTCGGCATGTAAACTCCCCCTCAATCCGGAAGTCACGTGTTTCGCCAAGGACGACGAGATATTTTGCAAGGAAGATTATTACAGGTGATTCGGTGATTGGAGTGTTCATTAAAATCTCAACAACGTCTGCAGGATGTTATCTCCGAGAAAATTATTTCAAAAAAATCTAGGTTTTTTTCCATATTCTTCAGGAAATTCGCTTCCAGGCTCTGCTCTTGCTGCCAGTGCACGATAGCGGCAGACGAATTGGTGATGAGGGTAGGCGACTACATTTTCCATCTCCACTGCTTCGTTTGTTCCGTGTGCTCCAAACAGCTTACCACCGGAGAGCACTTCGGTTACAACAGCCTGGAAAACCTGCTCTTTTGCCGACTCCACTACGAAGTCTATCACATGCAGGTCGATGACGAACCTCCCTCCATCCACTCGGAAGACCATTACCTCCACGAGGCTCCTCAGAGCCCCATCTTGTCACCCCAACACCCCATGCATCTTCACCCAATCAACATGAACCACGTTGATTTCTCTCCACACTCAAGCCAAAGACATCTCCTATCGCTATCGATTGATCGAAACATCCCTATTTATGGCAGTCCGCTTTGTTGTGAGGCAGCAAATCCCACCACGGGGGTCTGCTACCTCCACCCTTTCTCTGGCATGCCTCAGCAGCACATCAATCCGTCGGGTCATCAGGGTGGAAGTCTACAGAAAGGCAGACCCAGGAAAAGAAAGAATGTCATGACCGACGTCGAACATTTTGTTCCCAATATTGGTTAGTAACTGATATTTTCTATTTGCATTTAGACAACATGCGATGATAATTAATATTATTATTATTTTAATAAGATTCTGTTAATTTAATTACTATTATTGATTAATTGCAATAATTGGTAATATTTAAAATTCAATTATTACTATTATTATTATTAATAATATTATTATTATTAATATTATTATTATTATTACTATTATTATTATTACTATTATTATTTGTAAATCGTGTTGCTTTTGGTTCTTGATTCGGCGATAATGTCAGTTGCTTCACCTGGTTCTCAGCATTCAGTGGTGATGTGACTTCAGTTGACTCTGAAACACTCGGTGTCATAAAACACACGAGATGAAATGAAATGTCTTGGATGGAGTTGCATGTCTCCAGGCACGTCCTGACACTTGTGGAGAACGTGCGTGAAATGTCAGCGCATCAAAACATCGACTCAATAAGGTATGCGGGTGTGCCTAATTGGCCAAATTATCTGCCATCGCGAACGTCTTGCCACTGGAGTGTTCCACAAACTTTTCAGCGCACATCGCATCAGGATGACTTGTGCTTTTCCAGCTCCCATAAAACCGGATGACGCCCTCTCGATCATTAAAGTTTAAAGTCCGAGCGTGACAATTTTTAAAGAGGGTTTGATTTCCCAAGAATGGCATGTTTTAGCGGCTTTTAAAATCGTACCAAGAGTTGTTTAATGATCTTCCTTCGTGCTTCACAGGAAGCGAAATGGGACAGGAAGAGGCCATGCTTCAGCACCAACGTCAGAAGCGCATGCGCACTTCATTCAAACACCATCAACTGCGCATAATGAAGTCCTACTTTGCTCTCAACCACAATCCAGACTCCAAGGACCTCAAGCAATTAGCTCAGAAAACCGGCCTGAGCAAAAGAGTTCTGCAGGTTTGTTAACAAACGCCTTTTGTTACATTTTTTTTTCCATTTTCCATGGTAACTTGATATAATTATTCACAAATAATATAAGTTAATATAAATTATTGCGAAGGTATGGTTTCAAAATGCCAGAGCCAAGCACAGAAGAACAGCCATCAAAGATCGCGACAAACAGCAGCCATCGAATCAACATCATCCTCAGCTGGAGGTCAAAAACGACAAGTCGTCATTAGGCGACCAAATAGGCGACTCTTGCGCAATGCTCACCTCACCAGGCATGCCAATGAAGACGACGATGGGAGAGAATCGACCCCATCACCACCACCCCCTCATCGCCACCCAAGCAGGGGACAAGTCGACATCCTCAGTTCCTTATACGAAGCTTCCGAACAGCTCTCTCCAAAATCATTTCGGAGGTCACCAGCACCCTTACCTGCACGAAAGGTGTGACTCCAACCGACCCCCCTCTGCACTTTCTGACGTCAGCACTTCTTCACTCATGGGGTTTCGTTCTTCACTCCTGCACGACGAATGCCCAGTTTCGAATTTTGCCGACATTTTCGCTTCTTCTCTCAAGCAGATGAGTTCGTGTTGACTGAGTGCACAAAATGATTCTCGATTCGAGCCGTTATGCATTTGCTATGGTTGGCGATAAATTTAAAAACGACCTGATGGAATACGATGAAATGAATACCAAATAAAATTTAAAAATAAAGCTAAAAATTCCCTCCCGTAGATATTGAAAATTTAGCGATGATTTTTAATGGAGAGATGACAAGCCACGCGACAAACGTAAACGAGCCACGCGACAAACCGAGCGTAATCTCGACTCAGCGGAGAAGCGATTTGCGAGGTGTTAGGGGTGACGGCGTCAGATTTGCGTCAAAACTGAAATTCGTTGGTCAACAGCTGTCATCGGAGGAGTTGTAATGAGCAACTGAAGGAGAAACATTTTTGTTCGTCTAGAGGGCAAAACGAGGCAACAGGGTACATCCCAACTTCACCCTTGCTTCCTACAAGGACATCTGTAGTTCACCACTTTAAGATTAAACATTTTGAAACATGAAGCCTGCAGTTCACCAAATAAATTAAGTCCAAAACCACTGACAGAGCAAAATTAACAACATTGCATTTCTATTATCGAACTGATTCTTGCGGCAGGAGGAAGTTCTTCTGTGCATCATAACAGCAACACCTACGATACAGTGAACATGATGCCACCAATTAGACCCACCCATCCATCCACCGCTCGAAATACTTCATGTCTGAGTTCAATAATCTTAATAAAACATTAGACCCAAAACTCCTCCAGCAATTACAACAACAGCACTTAATTTTAAATGACTAACTTAAAGATAAAAACTGATGGAACATTTATTGAACAACAAAGCCATTGTCAAATGAAACTACTGACGACATCGTCAACTAAATCATCTGCTAAAGTTCAGAATGCCGTGGACCGCTCAACTTGGGTCCCTTTTTCTTGACTTCCTTTCGAGCCTTCATTTTTTTATTATTTTTCGACTCCTTCGTCAACAACTTTTGTTTCTCCTAAACAGAAATTCGAAGTTGGTTAATCATCATCAAAATGCATTAAAATAAACTTTAGTAAATTTTTTGGTGCAATATCTTACAAGTTTATATTTTTTGCTATTTGGATTGATATAACTCTCCTCTCTGGTAATTAAGTTCAGTTCTTGTGCTGCCTGAAAAGTAGAATAGAAATAAAAGCGTTGCAAGTGCAAAATAGAAATGCATCAATACCAAATTCAGAATCCTTAAGTCGAGTTCATCGAGAACACCGGAGTCGATGCAAAATCCGATGCCGTATTGAATCAAAACTTTCCACTCCAAATGTTTGGTCAGTAACTCATGCATTTGATCGGGCAGTTCCAAAGCAAACCTCCCCATAAAGAATGTGTTCTCAATGATAAGTGAAAAAGCTAGAAATGTTGGTCAATAGCAACAACATTCAAGTGATGATGAAAATGTTAAAAGTTTTATAATATTAACAAATAATTCATACCATCCAAAACAGTGGCATTGACAGGGAGACCATCTGATGGGACATAACCAGCCTCAGTCAATTTGACCTTGGCCTCCAGTAGAACCTAGAAAAGCCACTAATAATAAATACATAATAAAATAATTAAGACCAAAGACTTACACAGTCAAATATGAATAAAGGTTAATGAAATACTTGTAGATATAAAATTAACAAGTACGTTTACGTATTTTAAATAGATAAAAAAATGTCTCATGGCAAATGTAACTACTTCCTAGACATTGTTTAAAATTTAAATGTATTTAACATTAGTATTTAACATTATTAATTATATTTTGAAATTAAAATATTTCTCCAGACTTTGAATATCTTATCCATCAAGATATTTAGCATTTGATATTGTTTTTCATAATTTGCCATCTTTTTGACAGTAGAAACTGCCTGATTAATATCAGAAACTTTTATCATCAGTAGCTTTCTGTCTGTGAAAATAATAGTTTAATCGACTCAAACTTTGACTTACACCAGAGGATTTTAAGCAATTAATAAAAGCTAACGTACATCTCATTAGATGGTTTTCATTTCCATTTACATCAGTGGAATTGTTGCTGCTAGTAACATCTGATGTTGAGGATTCAGTAATATTTGAGGCTGCATTGTTTAAATCTTGACAAATAGAAACGGCAAAAAACAAAACGCAAAGTAGCAAACAATTCCCTAAAATATCCATGCCACAGCAACCCGCATACGAAAACAAATGTTATACTCGTTGCTTAAAAGTAAAATTTCCTTTAGAATCTGAGAGAAAATATTTTGATCACTTTTCAAATTGTCACTTTATCTGATGATCATGTTAAGTACTGGTCAATCTAATTGCAAAAAATAAGACACTTTTTATTAGTTTGTATCTCCGTAGCTTATTTGACGTGGCTCGGCCTCAGGACTGTCTTCAAACTTTAAGTGCCTTAAGTACGTAAAATGATCACGCAGTGACGACCTCTGAGCGCCATTAGCCGATCCACTAGACTACGCTTCCCATTAGCATCGTCCACTCAGATGACTGCAACCTGCTCGTAGAATCTAAATTTCCGAACCATGTTTTGTTACAACCATGCAGACTGTTTGAAAACATATTGGAACGTATCTCCAGCGACAAACTATCAATCGCAAAATGTCGGTTATTCCCAAGACAACTGTTTTGCAATAATGAGAACAAAGGAGACACATTTCTCAATATCTAAAATTTCTAATTTTCTGAAATAGTTAATCAGATCTTAAGCATTTCTTAGCCTCTAAGACAGCATGCTACTAAATAAGTTGGAGTACAAGTAACATATTTATAAAAGGAACAGAAATGTGTTAATTTGAGTGAGATTAAATAAACATGATAAATCAAGTATTTACAATTTCTGATGTTGCAATCACATGTGGATGCACAATCTCTTCAGTGTCAAAATACAGTTAGGAGGGCAAAGACTCCATACACAAGAGCACAGGGATATGCCACAAGAAGCTGTTGCTGATCCATTGACAGAGCACTAACAAACAATTTAGAAGCCGAAATGCTGCACCAGAGCACGGCCACCACTGTCAGGATCGTCCCTGTTGGTCCCCTGAAAACGAAATTAGCATGCAAAGCAGAAGTAAACTTATGGAAAACCTAGGTATAAAAATAATGAAATTTAGAAGATCACTTCTCCTAAAATTTTATTTCAAAAAAGCAAATAACCACAAAGCTTATGCTGAAATAAGTTCATAAAATGTGTTTGCAACTTAAAGTAGGTATTTTTAAAAAGCCAGATAGAATAAACCTAAATAAAAGCATTTGAGAACTCACAGAAGAGAAATCCAGACTGCAATGAAAGACAGCAGGACCATCGGAAGGAGGCAGTAGCCGAGAACACTGACGATGCAGCTCGCGGAAACACTCGAAAGACTCATGAGGTTGAGAAGGAGGTACATGGCTATGCATCCGACCACTCCAATCCCGTAGATGTAGCCAAAGTGCACCTTTCCAGCCTATTTAATCATTAATCATCAGTAAATTTTTTTAATTTAAAGAAATGACAAATGAGATGCAGACCAGGAGCAAAGTGCCTCCAAGAGCCAAACAAAATACAAGAGGACCAGCTAAATCAGTGTCCTGCATGATGGTAGCATCAGGTTTCTTGAATGGATTCAGGACTGACAGCGTCTGAAATCAAATTAAAAGTAATGAACATTCAAAGCTATGAACTTTCATTTCTGACACTCACCTTGTGGCATATGTGCTCAAAATTTATTCCAAGTTCTACAAAAATCAAGCAACAAAAGGTCAATAACAATGTAGATAATTTGTAACAAAACTTTGACAAATAAATGGGATAGTTTGAAATACAACTCAGTCAACAACACATTGCTTGTGTTTTAAGAGATCATTTAAGAATTTCGAAATACATTCAAAACATGAAATTACTAATAATACCTTCCATAAGAGGTGGTTCATCTTCATAATCATCTTCGGGAGTCCTTTGGAAAGCTGTTGGATCAGGAGTAAATACTGACCCTGTGTAAGTGGGCTGTTGAGTGAAATAAGTGGTGTACTCTTGGCTTGGAGCATTATATTCGAAAGTCTGAAACTGGCTGTGAACAACAACAATTGTAATTATTTCATAAAATCAAGCTGAGCTTCAAACTTAGAAAGTCGAGTAATCATTCATTAAGATTACGAACATGATATCTCTTGACTAGTACTAACTTATCCGATGGAAAAGATCCCTGCTCTGTAAAATTCACATTGTATGACTCCCCAACATAAAATTCCGACTGATTATGCACGTAATTCGCCATACTTAACAGCTTCAAAAATTAAAAAAATGATGTTAAAATTCACCAATAAGAAATTCTATAATGCCAATACAATTGACAAATAAAAAAAATATAACATAACACAGCTCAGACATTTAAAAGCATTAATATTATGCTAATTTGTTTGACACTCATCCAAAGATTGATCTGGAATACTTCCTCGCCATATTAAATAATTGATTTTATAAAATGTTATGTCGATATAAAACATTCTTAAAACATAAACAGTTCAAACTGAGAGTAAATGAATAAACCCGTCGAAACAAACCCGAAACCACCGCTACAATACGTGCCAACTCTTTCCGTTTATTTACAAAGAATAAAAAGGCGTCGGATGACTTGATCATTATCTTCAGAAAATCATTGTCTGTCACAGAATGTAATATTTGTTGTCTAATTTGATAATAACCACATTTAGTTCAATTTAACTGATTCTAAGTACTATATTTAAATTACAATAAGTTTGCCGTAGTATCGGGGATCAGGAATTTGAGACGGACTACCATAGGTATTTGCCCTAGCACTCACAACTTTAGCGATTAAGGGAGCCTGATTTCCAACTTACCGATAGTACCAAAAGTAGTGAGCTGATCCTGCAGACAATTTCCGCATTTCCCACCCAGAGTTTTTCAAGCGCCCCCGACTGTTATCCCCACCGGCGAAAACTACTAGGTTACTACTGGGCAGTGACATTCACTTCCGGCGGTTGATAGAATCACCTTTCTTTCATAGGGATCAGCGCATTGTGAGACGTAAACAAACATGTGATTTTAATAAAAATAATATTCCGAACCAGACAGCAAACAGTGTACATGCACATAATAAGGTGCAAAAATAAGACAAATTTCAAATAACAAAATCATGTAATAATATAAACATTATATGAGCATGTAAAAAGATGTTCTGAAATGCATGTAAATATTCAAAAATCGGTGAATAAAAATAATGAAGCTGATGGACATGGCAACAGGGTAAAATATCACAGTTGGCTACACATTGTTAAGAAAACGATACTATTTCAATTTAGAAAGAATGGATGAAATATCAGCTAGCACCATCAGTTCCTTTATCATAACAATTTCCTCAGTCTCCCTCAGTGGAGGGTATTTGACCTCACCGTAACTGTAAGTTTCAAACCGTACTGGCCATCCTGCCGTCCCAAGAACTTCTGTGACTTGGATCAAGAACCATGTAGCCAGAGGGGGCTCTGCACTGCAAGAAGTGAAGATTTCAATGTGGAGGAAGACTGGTGTTTCGGGTATCACATCTTGGTGACCTCCACTTGTGTCAGGGATTGGTGGGTCTACGAGCATCTGGAGTCGAGTCACCTGAATCCTGAATAAGAAGCTTCCTGTTGATGAGACATTCTGTAGATCAGGAAGATTTTTCTGTAGAAAAGTATCCCACCTTGATGGGACGAAGATTTTGTGCTCAGTCCGTGCATCTCCTAACCAAACTTGTGTTGCTATTGAAATTGACATAAATTCCTGAATTAAAGTAATTTGTCATGAAAAGCTGACAATACAAAAAAGATACAACATTCAATACCTCTGGTTACAAACAACTATGAATATGATAAAAATCAAAATTTAACATGCAAAAATTGTAAGACCAACCTAAACATTTTGTTCAACTTACTTTTCTGTTCATTTTCCTGTGCGAACCCCTCTTCTCTCAATCGTGCTTGCTGAACTGCATGTCTTCTCCAAGCCAATAGCTGTTTACATTGAATTTCGATCAAGTCTTAGATGTAACCAAGTCACTGACATGTGAACTGTGGGATGTTTAGTTGCCCTCATCCTCCCACCCACAAGTTTAAAACCAAAGAGTTAATAACAGCTAAAAATTGGTAAAAGTCTCTGAAGGCCACTGAGTGAAAGATTCAATTGTTGACAGCTGTCTGGAGACATAACATTTCCTGGAGCTGTTGGTTCTGTTCTTTCATTTCCAAGAGTTCATCGTTTAAAGCATTCAAAGCCTCATTGTTGGTGGACAGGCGTTCAGCAGCCAAGTCAACGGTCTCGTTTGCATCAAAGTTGGCTGCATTAGCTCGGCACCAAGGATTTGGCTCAGCAGTTTGACTCTAAGCGCCAACTGCGTCATTTGCTGTTGTAAGGCACTGAGTTCATCCTCCTTCTGGCTCAAGGCCTCAACCAATGCAGCCGCCTGCTGCTCAACGGCAACCAATGCAGCCGCCTGCTGCTCAACGGCAACCAATGCAGCCGCCTGCTGTACAAAGGCATCCTGAATTTTATCAAACTGATTCCGAATCGAAGGTTCCGCTGTGAGTAGTTCTGTTTCAACATCTCTGAAGGCCTCAACGAGGCTATCATAAACAAATTCAAAGTGAGCCATAATTTTTCGTTAAGAAGCCCCTTCTACCACAACCTCTCATAAATGCCGCCAACGGTATGACCGGATGACAACATGATGAAAAACCTAATTAAGTCCCAACTTGAATGGTAAACACTTGCCTTAATTTTTAATTAAAATTAAATATTTATTTATTTTATTATTTGATGAACAAGACGGAAGAAATTTAAAAATAGCTATTTTGCCAAGCAAAATTTGTCGAAATCGGCACTGTTCAACGTCTCTTAACTAGTATTCAGTCTTAATCAATTTCAAGGATTAATGTCTCATAATTTAAGTGCATTATTCTACTTTAATGCATGTATAAGGAATTAGCGATATATTTTGTAGTTACTGAGAAATTAATTAACAAAGTGATGCACAGTCTGAGATAAAATCAACAATTTCCAAAGTCTATTAACTAGTATTCAGCCTTGATAAATTTAAATTAATAGTGTCTCATAATTTTAGGTCGTCATTCCACTTAAGTACCTGTATAAGGAATTTGCGACGTATTGTGTAACTTTTGTGAAATTCGTTATCTGAGAAATGCCCAACTTAACATCTGCATAACTTAAGCTGACATCTGCCGAGTAAATTTATAATCTTCAGTAACTTGTGAAGCCTGGTTTGTGTAAACTATTGCTTTAAATCTTAGTTTTACCTTCACTTTATTTGAGGTTTAATTGAATAATTTAGAAAAGGGACCGCGGAGTCCCTTCAATAGATTGGAAGTGAAGGTTTTGTGGTCTCAAATTCTCAGCATAGAAGACTAATTCATCATTAATCATTTGATACAGTATTTAAAGCGTCAGAGAACTGTGAAATTAATGATTTCAG
>MPNW01001134.1:0-23310 GCA_011800805.1 Hirudo medicinalis
TCGGAAATAAACTCACCAAAATAATCAGCAAAAGAAGACGAATCCAACCGTATGTTTTGTTTATCGAGTTTAGTACTATAAACTGAGTTATTTTAAGATAAGGCGCGAGAATATTACTGGCACGTTCACACGCAATCCTTCCACCTCGCCTATTCAGGTCTGGACCCACTAATTATGTTTTATTTGCTTGTTTTACTTATTTTAATTCTTATAATCTTTCTTTTATTTTTATTTCACTGTCTTTGAATACTGCTCTTATTTGTTGCATTGCCTTGGCATACGAGAAGGCTATATAGGCACATTAAATATCGGCTAATTGTAATAAGTCCAAATCATCTTAGTCAGACTTTAATCAATTAAATAAATATAAGGCTAATTGTTATTACCGTAATTAGGTCAGCGTCTCGGTCACGATTTTTTTTTCTGGCTACTCACCTAGCTGGCAGCATTTTGCACCAACAAGGACCTCAATATTATGCTTGAATTTATGAGAAGAAACCAATCTCAGTGTTGCTTGCAAATGTTCATCAGTGAGTCGTGACCTAAGCAGAGATTTTTTAACCTAGCGTCAAAGCACAAACGGCGGCGAAAAAAATTAATGAATCGTCACTTTTTTTAAATCCCAGAATGCGTCGCGGGCCGCATGTTGTAAACAGAGAGTTAATGACCTTCAAGTTAGCCCAGGGGGTGAATTTCCACTTGCATTATCTTCAAGTCACAATGTGTTTTGATTGCAACCCAGCTTGCACTCCTACAAATTGCATTTGGGAAGGAGCACATCATAAATGCTTAAAAAAGCATGATGCTATGAATATGGCTCTATGTAAATCAAATATAAAACAATTTGAGAATATAACCCAACCAATACAATATTCAAAATTGTTGCCAGAGATTTTTCAAAATTTTTAATTGATATATTATTTCTGTGTGTCATCTAAGGGCAACTGTTTATGCGCTAAATATAAAAAGGCAACACTGCTGAGTGCACTGATCAGGAAAATCACATCAAACCAGCGATGATAAAAATTGAACTGCAGATCACCCAGAACTTCAGTGATGATGGTCCTTTAAAATTCAATTCAAATTCCATTTTATTAAATTTTATATTTCAAAGGCTCCTGATATAAACTACAAGTGAGACCCTTAATCAAAATTTGTAATTTTTCTGATTTTAATTTGGTAAAATGTCATTTTATAATATAAAAGTCAAAGCAAAGTTATTGTAACTGCAGAATGACTTATCAAGTCAATATGGTTATTACACTGAGTTACGTCAGTTATAATTTAAGTTATTGATGGACGTAAACTTACACATGAATTCGACAGAAAAATTAAATTGAGCATCTGTGCATAACATTCAAGACTGAAATAATTTCACTGACCTGTATTCAGGTGGTAAATTCATTCTCATCAGCAGCACACATGAAACGAAATACATCCCCTGTAGACAAAATAGTGGATTAAAGATCCAAATATCAAAATATGCTCCAATAATCTTATGAAATCTACTAACTAACCAAGTAGAACTAGGCTAAAATAAACTTATATTAGTAAGCAAATTAAAAAAGTAAAATATCAAAGATATTTTAAAATATAAAAAAAAATATTCACCATGACTTGGGCAAGACAGAGCACAATGATATTTGATGATTTACTGCTTGCAATGGCATAGAAAAACTGCATAATAACAAGCAATTACATCGTTAAATAATATATTTTTTATTACCAACACAAGTTACCTTGGTGAGAGTGATGAGTAGACCTCTGATGGAAGTTATAATAATAATTCCAACAAGCCAGAATGATATATGTTGTGACCAAAATTGAACCTGTCCAGAGAAGCAGAAATCTTAAAATCATAATAAATTATTAAAATAAACTTAACCAACAGTTTCACATCTCTACACCAAATCCCAAAGCAGTTTAGTAACATCACATTGTCTTTTTTGTTGTGGCTTACATTTAAATATTGGTGAGTGCATTAAGCAACTTTGAGTTAAATGTCTTATTGCTACCAATAAAGAAATTGGATTAATTCTGGGCGAGTACAATGACAAATTCAACTAATGACATGTCAGAACAAAAAATGAATAAATGTTATCTTTAAATTATAAATTTAAAATGATGAGTCAATTACAAATGGCTATATCCAAAACAAAATCTAACATCAAACTGAATCCCTAAATAATCGACAGCAATTTCAATTCCTCTTGTGACTGGATCAACCTTACCCACGCGGTCAAATACAATATTGAATGTTGCCTGAAACAATGTCATACAAGTCACTTTTATCACATCATACCAACTTCCATAAATAAATGTCTACCATGAATATTTTCCAAACACAATACAATGAAAAAAAGTGACCAAGGAGGTTAAAATATCTTCCTTTAAATGTTTTTAAATATATTTTCCGATCCTAAAACACAAAAAGTATATGTAAGCTAAAATAAGTTTCAATGTCAAATTTTTTGAAGTTAGGCCTTAATAAAATAACCTGTTCATTATGCAAATCAACTGACTCTAAGAAAAGCTGCCTTGAAAATTCTTCATGAGCATGGATTTCTTCCCTCATAAATTTATTTTCTGCAAGATGGAAAAAGAAGTTGGTATGCCTTATTTTTGCCAATTCACATCACAAGCAATAAACACCTCTTGAACTCTTGAGTCTTGTGAGTATGCTCCAGGTCCCAGTGCCCTCATGCATTTGTTTCTCAAACTCATGGCTCCCTCTTTTCAGCAAAGCTGCTCTTTCGGATGCAAAAATTAGAAAAAATAATCCCTCTCCTACTCGGCTTAATTTACATTTGCACCAAGTGATTCATAACGTGTTTTGTCTCATAAGTTTGATAACTATAACAAAGAATAAACAAGCAGAAATCATTCTAAACAAAAATTGTTTGTTAGATTAATGACTAAAGTCACTTTTTTAAACCAGAAAGATTCAGAAAATAAAATATTTAAAGTAATCAAGACAACCTTTTCTTTTTCATGACAATCATATCAATAGTTTGAAGAAGTCTTCTTTCAAGGACTTGGATATCAGACTCATCAACATGTCTAATAAAAAAATTAAAGAAAAGTATGGTGTAAACAAATTATTGAAATGTTTATATAATCTCATGTCCACATTTTAACTACTCTTACATATTTTTAATTGTTATGTTAAGTTCTTTTTCTATTTTTGTCCAAGCACGCTCTGTTGAACAATCTGGTCAACCTACACTGTTACTCCTTGTGACTGTATTTTATTATTATTAAATTATTTATTTGCAATAACATTTCAGGCCACAAAACAAAAGAGTCAGGCTTAAGGAAGCACATGCTTCTGTTATCAGACTGACCCTGAAAACGCCTAATATAACTTACAGCAGCTCAAACAAAATTAGCTCAAGTCAGAATATTTCAAATACCAACTTTTTTTATATTTATTTAAAATGCATTTCAAGCAAAACCAAATTAACCTGACAAAGTAAGACATGCAGGTATAAGGATAGTTAACTGCACCAAAGCCAGACAAAACAGCCATAATAGTGACTCCAAATACTCCAACCCTCCCTATGCATTGCTCAATTGAAAGAATTCCTAAAAGATTTTAATCATTCAGTCACGTAATATCTTCAATTACAATTTAATAAATATATATTAAAGATGTTGCAACTAACCATGCTTTGGACTTAGTATTGGGAACGGATCTCCAATTTTCCAGAAAAAGTAAAAAAATGTTGCCCAACAAGCCCCGGCAAGAAGAATTCGAAATAATTTGGTACCTTTCACTTTTCATAGAATTTAAGTTTCAATACACCATTGGCATGAAAATCATGAAATATGACATACACAGTTGAACATTGCAGGCAGAAAAATAGGCAATGTAAAATGGGAGAATAAATATGACAGTGAAAAGTGTGGCATAGAGTCCAATCTTCCAATGAAAAAATCTTGAACTTTCAAAAATCAAAAATTTTTTTCCAAGTAGTAGTAACAGTGTATATATATATATATAATAATTCTATATAACTACCTTGGATCAAGCAGTGCAAGTATTTCAAAAATTATCAACTCAAACATTGTGCATGACAATGCAAATGTGATGGAAAATATTAGCAGAACCAGCCAGTGCTGAACCTGTAGATGAATTATAAACTTTTACTTTATTTCAAAGTTTGTTGATTGAAATTGAATAATTATTTAGTGAAAACCACTGAATTCAACAAATTCATTCTAGAAAATTGTGACTTCAATGTCTTGTGCATTTATATGAACAATCAAATGTGAAACTTCATTAAAAGTTGTAGTAGTGTAATAATTGTTATGTAATTAAGTTTAGGTAATTGTTACATTGCAATATTATATTCAGAATATTTTATTATTATCAATCCCCCAAGTGGATAAGTTATTACATTAAGTTAATCATTCCTCCCCCTATGTGTTGGTCATTCATACTTCTTATTTTAGTTGTAGACAATAAATTGAACAATTCATAGTAGTAATATAGTAGCATAGTAATATAGTAGAACATGGTAGTAAGGATACAACACAAATAGTCAAAATGATTTGCAAAGTGACAAACACAACTAATTTTCATAAAAAGTGAAAGTTTAAAATTCACAAATATGAAATTTGTAATTCAATTTAAAGTTCAAATTATACGTAATTAAAGATTTAATCATAAATAGTATTATGCAGCCCCAAGAGAAATTTGAGCAATGTTGAAAAATTTATGATACCAAAACCCTGTTTGTGGTTATTGAAATAAAGTGAATAGTAATTAAAATTACTAATTAATTTCCAAAAAAGTGTTGAATTGAACAAACATTGTCAAATGACAAGCTTTTGCATTATAAGCCAGAATTCAAACTGTTTTGAAAATTTGGACTACAGGTTTAAAGGACCTCTTGTGATTGAAGAATTTGACAAACAAGAAACCATAAGGACATCCAAAGAATTCTTATAACTCATGAAATATAAGTTCAATATTACTCAATTTTATCATTTTAACATCATTTTATTATACACAAAACAATGAACAGAACTTGTAAATTATGCAAAATAGGGTCATTTGGAAGCATGAAGACATCTTATGACCAACAAAACTTGAAATTTTTGATAGTTATGTCATCATTTATGTATTTATAATCTAAAAGAGGGCTAAAAACTAATTTGAAGTTTATAAAAGACCCAAGAAACTAAATATTCATCAGCAGAAACTCCTGGTAGATAATAGATAGGTAGATAGGCTTCAACAGATAAATTTTCAGCAAATCAAATTAGAAATTAACCTGATTTAAGTATTTGCAAAAGTTCAGTGTTAAGTTATTAGAGATCAAGTGGCATTTTGTGATAAGAAAAATATTTAAAATTCCAACTCTTAAAAACCATCCTAAGTTAGCTAGATTGGAATGGGCCAAAACCATGCTCTCCAACAGAAATGACTAACCAGTTCTACTGGCATGACCTCAGATCGGAAAAAGAAAATCAATTTTTTTGGCCGAAATCATGGAGCAGGTGATGAATTGGGGAGGAATTACAGGTGAGGGATTAACTGAGTTGGAGACAGCCTTCAGTAGATTACATAAAAATATTAGAAGATTATCTCCTGCCTTTTGGGAATCTTATTATGGAGTAATTTTATTTTCCAGCAAGAACATGCTCCAATCAGCATTTCCAAGTTGATTGAAGAAATTTTTCCAGAAGAAATTTGAAAGCCTTTTCCAAAGACTTATATCCAAATGAAAACATCTGAGGATTGTGGTCAAGATTGGTTTACAACAACAGAAAGCCGTTTAATTCCAAATTGGACCTGGATAATGCCATTAGGAGAGCCTGGAAAAAACTGGATGGACAATTCATAAAAACTTTATCAAAATCAATAGATTAAGATGTTTTAAAGTTATTGAGAATCAAGAAAACATTATTTCTTATTAAAATTTTGTTCTTGCTTTACATGAGTTTTTGTCATTTTTCAATGAAATCATGTTTTCTGAATTTCAAAATTAATGCATGAAAATATTTAAACATAAATTCCAGGGATAAAAATAAATATATAGCTATACTAAATTTTCCCCGCAATCAAATTTTTAATTATTGAGTTATCGCAAAATGATGGGATGTCCTCATGTTTTTTCTGTTCTACCGTAGTTGGTATAAACTAAGAAGAATCAAACTAAGCCAGAGTTGATTCCACAAAAAAATAAAGTGAAAATTGGTTTTCACTGACTGATGAGCTGAAGTAACTTCTATTAAGACATTCTTAGAACTGAGTTAACTGAATTCAATGCTCATGCTAGATTTCAAATTACTTCCATTAATCTCTTGTTTAAAAACATACAAATTTCAGACTTTGAGAAGGAGTCATCCAAGCATTGAAAGTATAAAAAGTGATTCCTGAAGAATATTATTTTAAGAATGTATGAGTGTTCAAAAGCTCCAGGTATTTTTAAAAAATGTGATGTTGGCCAATACCAACTGGGTAAAACTTTTTACAGGGTTGATAAAACTATCAATAATTCAGTAACGCATTACAAAATGTCGATGCTAATAATCCTGAGAGGGAAGTTGGGAAAAATGAGTATAGGAAAATACGAAATCACTTTGATAAATTATAATTTACGTACAATTTATTATATTGTCTATACAAATGCATTCAATTTGTCTTCTGCATATTGACTCAGATTGCTTTACTATTTTCTTTAGTTTAACGAAGACACCTTGGATTTTGGAAAAACTGTCCATTAGTACACTTTAGCCTGCAAGGTGAAAGCGTCACCCATTCACAGTTTTTACTATTATCACGTTATTTTATTTTCAACGTTATTTCAGCAAGTAGATTGTGAAACATTCATCTTAGATATTTATAATTTTACAGTTGTATTTGGGATGCTAAATAATCCGTGCATCTCTCTGGGTAAATACCTCTTTCAAATCATTGCCTCAAAAAATGTCAAATAAAGAAATTGTATGATTAAAAATGTTAACTGACCTCATAATCTCTAAAAAGCTTTTTAGGAAAAATATCCATCCTAGGCCAACAAATAATATCTGTAACATTAAACACTGTCGTCATCCAAAATTTATGAAATTTCTTATGACATAGTATCGTTATACCACCATCTAATCACAAAATGTCCAGTAAATTCAAACTTGCTTGAGAAATAAGCATTATGAACGAATCCATTGCCAGAGACATACTGTAGACCGCAATCCGCTACAGGAACATACGATTAAGTGCTCAAACTGAATCGATAACATAAAGGCACACACAAAGAAACATTTAATTTGCATTGGTCAGTTACTCGAAAATGTGCAATAATATTTCAGCAATCAACATTATGAAAAATAAATAAACACTAATTAAATTTATTAAAAACATCTTAAAACTGTTCGTTATTCGTTAGTTTCATAAATTTTAATTATGAACAAGTTAATGAGCTAAAAATAAGTCTTCCATAACAACTTAACGGAACTGCAACAAAAACGCAGAAGAAATTCGGTCTCGGTAAAGAAAACAGCTAATGTTGCTGTTATATATTGACGTCCGTTACATAACTAGATGGCATTGGCGTACCCACGCGGTGGAGGGGCAACTTTCAGCCTACCCCTACAAGCACATCCCTCGATATTTTTCCAATTCCTTACACTTTTATTACATCCTTTTATTTGGATAGGGGCATATGTAGCTAATTTTTGTGGAAAAAAAAACAACTGGAGTTGTTGTAAGATTATTAAATTAGGGAAAAAAACGCAGAAGAAACTTCCAATCATCAAGGTTTTGCAGTCTTTCAGAAAAAATTCCAAGTTCACTAATATTACTTATTGTTCCAGCAGAAATACAAAAAAGACGAACTCGAATCTATTAAGCCCTTATGAACATCTTTTTAACATCTCTCTACAACCAATCCACAACACCAACAAATAATGTTTATATCTCATATATGATTAGTTGAGATTAGTGAAGATATCACCAAAAAAATCAACTCTATTATTCTCTGAATATAATATTATTTCCAAGATAGGGGTCCATAAATGGCGTCACGCAATTTTGGCTTAATTTTTACCCAAACCCTTCCCATTGTTACGTTTTGCCACAAAAACTAGTATGACGTCACAAAGCTTTGAATAAAGGAAAGTCATAATAATACATTTTTTTTAATTTTTTTAAATGCATAAGAAAATTAAAATTAATATCTCTATTAATTAACAAAATGAACAAAAATGCAAATAAAATCAATAATTTTAGTTAGTTAG
This sequence comes from Hirudo medicinalis, assembly GCA_011800805.1. Classification (NCBI taxonomy): domain Eukaryota; kingdom Metazoa; phylum Annelida; class Clitellata; order Hirudinida; family Hirudinidae; genus Hirudo; species Hirudo medicinalis. The sequence goes on from MPNW01001134.1 coordinate 8,245, forward strand.
TAATGTAATACAAAGTTTTCGATTCTCCCTTTGAGATGAGAAATGAATAAATGGGCAGTAATACAAGTCACTAGTATCGATAATTAAGAAAGTTTCAGTAGCATAGTGATTAAGGCTTTCACTTTGGCGAGACCCCATTGGGAGTTCAAATCATAGCCACTCGCATGAATGTCACTAACTAGTGTGAAGATAGCATCATTTTTGTAATAAGTTTCTTATAAGTAATACATAATTAGCAGCATTTAAAGTTTATTCTCTGGAACTTGGAACCTGTTGTAACTCGCTTTTACATGAACTATAGAAAAGAGACTTTATCAACTATTTATTCATACGGCATTTTCCCACTATCTTATGCAATAAAGGCTGGAAGGATGAAAGTTGTCGCTCCTAATTCTTATTCTTAGTGCTATGACCTAGATAGATCTGGCCAGGGGTGGATTTAGGAGGGCGGACCGCTACTAATATTTTCGTTAAAAGTCGCAAATTATTGAAATAAAATACAAAACATTTAAATTAAAATAGTTTTAATTTATTGTTCCTTAGATTTTAAAAATCACGGGAGGTCACGGCCTAAATCTCTCCAAGAAAAATGAGCATACATGATTTATTGAAAGCACTTCTGTTGATATCTTATGAGAAAGACCTAATACAATTTCAACAGATGGTGTCAGTAAGGATCTCGCAAAAGACCCCATTGCATATCGTAAATTTGCACGCTAATGCTAAATGCTGGATATGGCCTAGTAGCCTAAAAATTTTCCGACCCCTGCTCTAACATCTTGTTCATATTTGTTGTGCACTGTATGTTTATATTTTTTTATTTGATGTCTAGTCTAAATTAAAAAAATAATAACAGTACACATGTTTTACTAAAAAAAAAACTAAAATGGAGACCCAGAGCTTTATATTAAAAGTATTACAACAGCTCCAATAAATAACTGCATAATGCAGTGGTTATAACCACTTGGTTGTCAATATCCAGGTGGACCAAGCCTTCCCTTTATTATGTCTATTAGGAGTTCAATCTCTGGCATGATCTCAAGGGTATCTATCACTCAATTACAAAATCACTCCAATGTTCAATGCAAAATAATATTTAAACCAAGAGATGTAATGCAACAGAAATAAAGAAAAAAGTCTGTATATTAAAGCATCTTCTTCATTGTTTGCTGCAGTGAATTTGCAGCATTGTTTAATTCACATAACTTTTTCATTAAATTATTGATAAGAGCAGCCTGAAATAAAATTAAATACTTCAGTTTTTTTTATTAAATGAAGTGATTGGAGCAATTAAAAGTACTGCAGCAGAATTTCAGTTAAGGTCACAAAACCAAATAAATACTAACTTGCTTGGTGAGATAGACATAAGTTTGTTGTTTGTTTGATTTTGTTTTGATGTGCAATTCTTGCCAACCATTTGCCTGTTCAAATCCCCACTCGATGTCATGATATAAGAAACTTTTCACCATTTCCTGCATTGATGCAATTACATCAGAACAAGAAGTAATCAGGATTTTATCATTTAAGACAAGTTTATTATCATTAAGACCTAACACATGAGCCATGATGGCACACTTGGACCAAATGCAACAGATAATAGGAACCAAATCCATTAAGCTGAATTTCAAATAAATTAGGTATTGTAACTGTTACATAATTCCTAACAATTCAAGTTGCAATAAAGTAGTTAAACGAGGCCAAAAACTCACTCTAGGACTGACAGTGATGATATGGATGCCAACATCATTGACACCAATAAAAATAGGACTTTTAACTCTATTCTGAATAAACATTATGGTCATTCAGATTTTAAATATTTATGTCATGAAAAATTTAACATTTTTACCCAACCTTGGAAGATTTATAACCAGTAAAGAAAGCACAAGCATATGTGGTGAGCTGTCTACAAACTTTGAGGAAATGAGCCTGATGAAGCTACAACAGAAAACCTGATTTATTGTTCTTTAGTGTTCTCCAATCTTAAGGCTATTAAAACAAACTCACCCAACCCAATATATCTATCATCTACCCAACATGATAGATAGATGGTTGGATGAATAGAGTAAGGACAGATATATTGAGTTGGGCAGGTAACAGATAGACATATTGGATGACTACTTACAGCTGCATACTTGTTGGCACATTTCTCGCTATAGGCCTTATATTGCTCCTTAATATGTTGTATGAGGGTCAATTGGCTGCCACAAGCAAGCATGTGAGATGGAATTAAGCTTCCAAACAAGTGGGGCCTAAAATAAAAAACAATTCATACATAAACAAAGCTTGATTTAATAACTTCTGAGCCACAAATGAAGGTCACTAGCTTTTTTGAAAAGTGATCAAAAGGTTCCTTGTAATCACCAAAAAATAGCTGCATCAGAATCCCAGCAAGTAGAACAACATCATGATACGTACACAAATATAGAGACTTTGTGTAATTGTGGTAAGCCTCAAGGTATAGCAAATTGATTGCTGTAGGATTTGTTATCTGAGAAATGACATTCATTATGAACTATTTCAGTTATTCTTGAAATGCGAATCTCTTACTGCATTTTCATCTTTGAGAGATAGTAAAGCATCTCTTTTCCAGTAAAGTTCTGGGTCCTCCAGTTCTGGAGGCTGGTCTGTCAATTTGCCAACTATAGCTCTCTTCCAATTATTTAGCTGCTGGATTGGTCTATGTTCAGGCTTTAACTGTAGTTCTTTCAAAAAGACACAAAATAGTTAAACATTATCTGAGCTAGTTGGGACTAGAGGTTAGTTCCTATAAATTGCTTGATAATGACAATTGATTAATCATAGCTAAATATACAGTTGAGCCAAATAAAAAACATCTAATGGTGAGTTTTGAGAACATTAAACATGATAAATAAAGCAAATTTACCACAAATATTAAATGGCACTAAAACATTTATTAGCAGATGTTATAAACAAAGCAAGATTACTAATTGTCAACAGACTAGCAAATGGTGAAACTCGCATCACTTGCTGCACAAAAAAGAAAATATGTTGTGATGCCATATTGGAGTATAAAAGGACTGGGAACAACAGTCTGGGGGAGCGGGAAGATAGAGTTTGAGAAGGATTGCGAGTTTGACGATATTGCAGGCAAATACTTTAGAGATATTAGCGATATATTTCAGTCGCATTTCGGTTTCAAAGTTATTGGCTGCCAATAAAGTTTCTGTTCAGTTTTATAAAGTTGGCATATCCATACAAAGACCCAACAGTCCATAATGCAGAATTATTTTTTGTACTAATTTGTATTTTTTGATGAAGATTTCCCTTTTTTAATTGTGGCAAGTTTTTTGTGCACATCATGATGTTGCAAAATTTGTGGACCTGAGGTGACCCTAAAACAGAAGTATGGGACTTAAAAAGATAAAATTGAGGACTTTTAGTGAAGGTTTCTTGGATATACAACTGAAACAGATCTGTGGTCCATTAAATGAAGTTATTAACTCTCATTTTGAGTCCAAAGAAATGCCTCTGGTTGCAATAACTGGCAAAGAATGGTTAAAAATGATATACACACATAATAGTTAAATAATGTGGCACCATATGCATCAGAGCCATGTATCTAAACTTTAATTGTTGATGTTGGAAATAAAATCTAACATAAAGAATTCTCTATTACAAAAGGTATATTCAATTATCACAAAATATTGTGACAAATATTTGTGGTAACACCCATGAAAATAATTCAAAATTGTATTTTTTTTTCACATAAAGTTAGACATTGGATAAATTTGACGATATATCACTTATTAACAGTGGCTGCAAAGTGAAAATTCTTTGACCATTATAAATAAAACAGCACTAACGCAAATTTTTTGAGCAAATCCAAATGGTAAATAGGTGAGCACAAGAGGCAGGCAAATTTAGTTCCTTTAATGAAATGTTATAAGATAAGAAATTTAGCAAAGAAATGTCTTAAAAGATATAAACTAAACCTTCAACATTTGTTCATGAAGCTGTGCAACTGTAGTGTCAGCTTGAGAAACAAGGCAAAGTTGAACACATGTGCTGTCCATGAGATAAACATCGATAGTACCAACTGGGGAATCCATCAGAAAAATCTAAACGAAAGTTTTAAAAAAATCAAAATACATAATCTCTAAGCAAATTTTTTATTAAGATAGTGCAAATTAAATCTATAACTAATTTGAAAATCCATTAGCGTAGGATTCTTTGAAAAAAACTCATGTCATACATGTAGGATTGATTATCTTTGCTATTCGGTCGCCCAAGGCAGGACTGCTTTTCATTGTTTTTTCGATTTATTCAATGTAAATAAACTTGGTCTAGAAGTGACATGGTGAAGTCAACATTGTCTCTGAATGTTGGGTTGCCACCAGCCCTGGATGTTAATTCTTCTAGTCTTGCAGAGGCTTGGAGACGATGGAGAAGCGGATATGAGACATATTTCAAGCTATGTGACGAAAACCAACTTTCCTAGCATTGTCAATTAGCCATTCTTCTGCATGCCTTGGGTGAAACCATCAATGCTATATACTACAACAGGGATTGACACAACAAAGAGGACAAACTGAATCACGAAATCTATGTTCTACATAGATTAGAGGAGAAGTTTATACCTAGGAGGCACTTGTTAGTTGAGAGATTCAACTTCAATGAATTGTCAAGGCAGCCAGGAGGACTCACCATTGATTTCCTGGGATGCTTGAAGCTGGCTACAAGAAACTTTGAATACAGAGACCTCACAGAAGAGTCAATTCATGATAAACTGGTTTCCACTTATCCCGACAAAGACATCCAACAAATGATGATGAGTGAAGCAGATTTTTCATTGCAGAACCTGGAAAGAATTGCCGAAGTTATTGAAAACTCACAGAGAAGACGCATGCTGATTGACAAGAACCATTAGGTTCACCAATAGGAGGCCAATCAGACGCATCTTCTCAAGCCATCTGTCCAGAATAACAGAGGCAAGCAGTACTCTAATAACAATGTCCCAATTGTGGTCAGGTTCATCTCTCGATTTGTCCAGCCAAAGGAAAATTGCAGAAATTGTGGGAAGGGAAACCATTTTGCCAAGGTTTGCCTTGCTAAAAATATTGCCATCAGGGAGATGCTTCAAGTTATGGCCCAGGTGCTTGTCTTATTCAGAGAAATGGACCGGTCTCATACAGCAGTCACTCACTCAGATTGTGAGAAAAATTAGGCACAAATAAAAAAGGAGCCTTCGTTTTCACATGCAGCAAGTTTGACAGTTACATCTATGGACAAGTCATTACTGTTCATAGTGATCATCGAACATTTGAGTCTATCTTTAAGAAATCCATTCACGACACGTCTTCAGAGATTGTTGTTGAAGCTATTGCGTTACAATCTGATTGTAATGTATGTGTCAGGAAAGGAACTGCACATATCTGACACTTTATCTAGGGCTCCTTCATACTCGGAATCGACCAGGGACCCCAGCCCTGGCAAATTCTAGCAGTGATGATGTAAATCATGTACAAGAAATTCAAACACTCTTTTTTAAATGCAAATGTTTATTCCATATCAGAATCCAGGTTATCATAAATTCCATCATTTAGTGGAATAAAATCATCAGGATACTTGGGGCATTGATGTGGAATGACACAGCTCTGAAGTTAATTTGTTGGCTCCATGTTATTTGGCAAAAGTCTCACCCTGTCCTTCCAAATGCACTTTGCCATTTTGAACTCCATTTCGCTATCCCTTGATTTGTTTATATGATTAAAGTCCATTGCATAATTGCTATGAATTGGACAAACAAACAAAAACCAGACTATCACTTGAGCTGACAGCTCATTCTAGCACACCTTTCAGAAGGAAAAAGGTCATCCAAGAGACTTACATGTTTCTTCTTCCTGAACTACTCTATTTCCATTATTTCCATCTCTGCCTCCTCAGATACATTCCGGGCTACACCTGCATAGGGAGGTCATTTCAGCTTTTTCTAGGGAAGCATACCCACAACTTGAAGAGATGACCTTTTTGCTTATAGACTAAATTAGGCATGGGGGTGTCCCTGCTCCTGCAATGCCAAAAGTCTGAACATCTCTTAGACTTTGATTGAGGTTGATAACCAAAGATAGTTAATGAAAGAGTAATAAGCACAAGTTTTATATTTGTATATGTTTATAAAATTACTGCTAGTAATTTAAGAAATGAAGCTTGAAATTATGGAATTGCAATTAAATAACTCATCACTGAATTTCCATGGTAGCATTGCAAATAGTTGTAAGGAGTTGAACAAAAGGAGAATATTACTCTGTCTATAAGTTAGAAGAAAAGGTTCCATCTCTAAACATGTATTTTATTCCCCAGCTAACCCTGGCCACAAAGCAAGAAACCTCCCCTGGTCGATCCCTACCTCACACTGACATGGTGACTGATTCAGAGTTGGAAGCAGAAATGGCAGTTCATAGACTGGTCAACAGATTGAGCATATCCCCATCCAAACTCAATGATTTTTGCCAAGGCACTTGGCACATGTCTGATGTGCAGCTCTCAGCACATCAGTTACATTCGAAATGGATGGCCTCATCTGAAGAAGGATGCTTTGCAAGAGACATAACTATGTTGGGATTGCCATCAAAACCTTACACTAGCTGGGGCATGGTTTTGATGAATGATTGCATTATTTCACCATCAGAAGAGCATCCTAATAACTTAAAGCAGTTACATGCAGCTCATCATGGGAATGGACAAAACGAAACAACTGGCACACATATTGTTTACTGGCCCAGAGTAAACTGTAACATAGAAACACATGCCATGTCATGTCCACATTGTCTTAACAATCATAGCCTTCCAAGGAAGGAAACCTTTGTGCCACATGCCATGCCAGAGGGACCTTGGCAGAAAGTTGGAATTGATATTTACATTAAATTGCAGGGATTATTTGCTTGTGGTTGACTATTTCAGTAAATATCCGGAAGTGGCTCATTTGGAGAACAAGACAGCCATTATCTTGAAACTGAAGTCAATATTCTCCATTCATGGCATTCCAATAACAGTCACCTCAGACAACGTGTCCTTTAACTCAGAAAGTTGTAGAAGGCTTAAGGTGGAATGGGGCTTCCAGTGATTATTTACCAGTCCAGGCAATCCTCAGTCAAATGGAATGGTTGAAAGACACATCCAGACCATCAAGAATATCCTGAAGATGCAAGGACAGACCAACATCTTGCACTGTTAAATCTGAGGAATATGCCAATTTCTGAGATCAATGCATTTTCAGTGCAGCCATGGATTGAGGGACACACTTCCCTTGTTAAGCAGTTAAGTTATTGCCACATGTAGTTAAGGAAAGGAAGGAGCAACTAACTCAATACCAGCACAAGGCAATAAATGTGCACAACCAACCCAGCATCAAATAAATATTATAAATAAAATTTATTATTTAATAAATACTATTTCCAGATATACCCATAAAATTTTGAATAGAGAATGGATGCAGGACTTGCAAAGTCTGTCATGGGTCCAAGAAGATGCTTAGTGAAGACTTCAAAAGGCCTTGAGTTTGTATGGAACTGACGATTCCTGCTCCCGACTAAAGAAGAACATCAGCATCACAACTGGTGTTGAACCAGTCAGACAGAAAACGAAGGCATTGAAGAACCTGTGGTCACACCATCTCGGATGGAAAATCCAATGGCGTTTCAGGCAGAAGCTCTGACAGTGATTCAGGCAGAAATGGTTTTGACTGAACTCAATGCTCGGGAGGGAGATGTCATACATGAGGATTGATTATCTTTGCTATTCGATCATCCTAGGGAGGACTTCCACTTTTCATTGTTTCTTCAATTAGTGCAATGTAAATAAACTTGGTCTAAACATGACAACTCAGATACTTAGAATTCCAAAAATATAAAATAAAATTCTTTTATAGTAATTTAAAGTACTCACCTGTTCAAGATGCCTTTTTAGTAATTGTTGGCAAGCTTTATGTTCTAATGAAGTGCATTCATCACAATAAAGTAAGGCTGTCTTTCCAAACATATCTTTAATGTTCTTGAATTAGTTTAACATAACTTAAATTAAATTTTGCTGAACTAAGATATTTTTGACAAGTGAATTGAAGATGAATGCCTACTTCATGTTGCAGTGGATTTTCTACCAATAACATTTAAATTCAATCAAATCAATCTCAAAACTTTATTTAATCTCAGAAATAAAAAAATTTCTATGGTTTTGTCCTGTTGGTGCAGCTTCTTTGAAATTCTAGTTCAAATGTTTTGCCTCAGCCAACAATGATAAATTGATGCTCCCTTATCTATTGATCAATAAAATATATTATTTTCATATTTTATTTCTTTTATATTTTTCTTATATTTTAAAAAACTTAACTATATAACTATTTAAGTATCATTATATACTATATTATTACATATATTATAATTATTAATAATATATTATAATATAATATAATTATATATTATTATACACTATTAACTATATAACTACTTAAGTTTTAAGTAGTTATATAGTTAAGTGATGAGATCAAATTATATGATAATGCCAGCACACCTGCTAACATACTCTTTTCTTTATTAACCAACNTAAAATATAAGAAAAATATAAAAGAAATAAAATATGAAAATAATATATTTTATTGATCAATAGATAAGGGAGCATCAATTTATCATTGTTGGCTGAGGCAAAACATTTGAACTAGAATTTCAAAGTAGTTATATAGTTAAGTGATGAGATCAAATTATATGATAATGCCAGCACACCTGCTAACATACTCTTTTCTTTATTAACCAACTTGTACAGAGTTATTGGGCATTTTAATTTTAGGATGAGGTGGTCAGCTAGTAGGTTAGGTGTATTCTAACTTAATCAATCAATAATCTGGAAAAATGGAAATCCAGCACCCTCCAGTTCCCAATGATGATGGATTAGTGACTTTAATAAGGATCACTGATTTTGGATTATCTGGGATCTGAAGTCCAAAGCATTTTACGTTTTGCCCCATCCTATTGTAAAAGGCTTTGTTCCTGCAAACCCCTGAATTAATTTTCATGGATGACCAGTCAAAGGTTTGTCATAGCCAACTTTAGATTTCAATGATATTGAAAACATTGATGAGGTATTGAAGAAGCTTTTGGTTATGCTATCAACGAAGGAGCAACCAAATTTCAAAAGTAGTATTGGAGAACCTTGGTCATTGATGAACTTGAAAAATAATTTTAGGAAGAATCCCCTGTGTGGAGGCAGTGAACAAATGGTCATCAAATAAGAAATAATTCAGATTGCAAGAAGCTGCCTGTAACTTATTTAATATCTCAGTTACCAGCATTTCCTTTGAATGGGTGGGATTCTCACTCAATATGTCTTCTCAAGGTAGAGCAGCAAATTTGGATTTAGAAATAGCTGACAAATTATATTTTGTAAAAAACAATAGAGATAAAATAAAATTTTATAAATATGTTTTTTTTTAGAATAAATGTAAACATGTAAGTAAACGGCACGGGGTTCGAGTCCCATTGCGGGCGCACCATCTCAATCACCCAGTTCTTTGAGGCTGGCTGAATTTGAAGGACATAAATAGTAACGGGATTAACAAAATTAATTATAATGAATAAAAAAATAGTTTGAATATATGACTGGTGAAGCCGGTTTAAAAAAGCTATTATATTATATATGGTATTATATATTATTGTAAAATAAAAATGATGGTTGGTTCTCTCTCTATCTAACTGCTTATCCGGATACATAACACAAACTGCCCAGGAAGTACAAGCTTGGAGATGCATCAACACTTATTCAGTACCTCACCACGAATTGTTGTTACACTTTTTCCAAGCAGGGTTTGTTAAATGTACAGTTGCAACGTGCTTACAGTTAAACCTGAAGTTGCAGTTTGAAAAATTTTGCCTAGGTCTTTGATGAATATATCATGATTCACAAGTTGGCACTACTTTTTACAGCAACAGAAATGCTGCTCATATATTCACTGTGATGATATCTTCAGGACAGCTGAAGATGGAGCAAATTGTGGAAGTGCTAGCTGACGAGCCCATGCAAATCATTCACAGCTTTGAGGTCAAGACAACTTTTGATCCAGCAATGCTGCATACAAAGCAACAAATGTAAGACCAAAAGGGTTTTATCATGAGTGGCATAGTTGAGAAATTGCTAAAAAAAACATCTTTTGATGTCTGTTCAAAGAAATCCAAAGAAAGTAAAAGAATAATAAAACCCAACTCTTTGTGCAAAGTCACAAGAATTCTAGAAAGTGCAAAATCAGTAAAAAGCCACTTTGTAGAGAAAAAGAAGCTATTACTAACTTAAACTCATTGATTGATCAGTACTGAATATTGTAAGCACATTCAAATAATAATTGTGATTAACATATTTGTGGTAAATCATGCATCATGGTTTGCTCAGAGGATTGCGGTGATGGCGACAGTTATAATGCATAGCTACCCAGCTTACACTGCCACAAACACCCTTGGGAAGGAGTACCATATAAATGCACAACATTTACATAAAATATAAAAACTTACTGGATCAATTCCTCTCATGAGTAAAAATCAACAATGTGAGTCTTTGCATTCATGACAGCCACATGTAAGAGGCTCTGTCCCAAATGATTGACCACATTGAGGTTACATTTATTCTCATCCAACATTAATTTGAGAATATCCAAATGACCCTTTCTATTCACAAATGAGAAAACAATGAACATAAAAACCTGAGAAATCATTGACTATGTTTTAAGAACAACTCAGCAGAGAGGTGGATGGGGGTTTCAAAGTATCCATTCTTCTGAGATAGCGAACAACCTTGCTGGAGGCAATTTCTAACATCATCAATATTCCCAATGTTAACATAGTAATGAAGAGGAAAAGACTGTTTCAAAAATTTTCTACAAAATAAAGTGAAATAAATACCACTGCTTACATGAAATTTAGCCCAGAATTGTAAATATTTATCACTAGCAATATTTTGCAATAAAATAAATAAAAACCTTTACATAAAAGTATTGTTTTCCATGACGTGCCAATTAGAAAATTTGATGGTGAAGTGCATTAGTAGAAAATGGGTTGTGATATTTAATGTAATAATATTTAATTACAGAAAGGTTTGAACAAATCTCTAATTTGAAAACATTTTGAGATAAATTTATTTTTTTTAGCACAACTTAAAAAAGTAACTTCAAATGCTTAAAATGCATTAGAGTGACCTGCTAGCGGAATCAGATACAAAAGATATGGAATTGGATTCAAACTGTTGATGACTGCATGCCACTACAGTACTTAAGTCCTTTTTCCTCAAATCCCAGTGTTTGTTAGCAATAATTTTATCAACCTAAGAATAAATTTTCAAAAATTTTAAAAAGAAGAATGCTTCACTATTAATTTAAAAGTTACTTTATATTTAAAAGAAAGGTTAGATCCAAAAAGTGGATTGCTTTTTGTAATATCACATTGGTCACAGGCTTCCATGTGGGCTAAAGTATCACAATGATTATATTTAGATTGCAATGAGTTTGGTGAACCAAATGTGAAATGAAGGCTTGTTTCCAAAAAGGCAGGGTTTGAAATCGACCACTTAAACCTGTACATAAAACATCTGAAAATCATCTCCAATAAGTTAAACATTTAATTACAAAGCATAACCTGTCATCAGACGAAGATGAAAATAATAGTGATGCAGCTCCTGGTACAGAACATTGTTCAATAATCCAACTTCAATATAGTTAAGAAAAGGTTAAATTTAATCAAATACTGACATTGCTAAATATATAACCAACTTTTTAATTCTTGAAGCTAAGTTGTTTGATACATTTGGTATAAATTTATTTTTTAGGATTTTTTCAAACCATTTATCTAGTGGACAAAATGACATTTTGTTAGTTTGTGAAGTGAGTTCATCTGAAAGTATACATGAACACATTACATAAATAAATTGGATTACCATGATACCTCAGCAAAATAATTTTACAAAATTGTGCAGCAACCCTCAAAATACAATTAATGTAATAAAAATTAAGTTAAACCTGTCTTGTCAACTGGAATGCAATAAAGAGCACCAGTGCTATTTACAGTCGGAGGCACATTTACAGCCCTTTTACCTGACACATCAAAAATCAATAAATTTTACTTGTAGGATAAATTGAGAAAAACGTTTGTTGGAAAAGTTCAGTAAGTAGCATATGTTGATTATCTTATTCACAATAACAAATGTAAAAAAAATGGTATTATAAGATAACAGAACATGAAATAAGAAATTACTTAAAGCACTTATGAACAAAAGTCCTAATAAATAATAATTGTGGAAACATATTTGTGGTAAATGTTGATTTTTACAAAATTTCACATCCTTATTTTCATCACCTTTTAATCCACCAGAATCTCCTCCAGTACTGTCATACAAGTAATTGCATAGCACTTGTGATGGTTCAACATCTAACAACATACTGGTTGACAAGAGTTCCCCACCATCACAAAGTATATCAATACTTGAAAACATGTCTCCATTAGCTTTACTTTCATGTTTAGGACGCAAAACAACAATTGTTGCCTCCATATCTATCAAAATAGTAACATAATAACATCACTGGATACCATCAGTATCAGCAAAATATTTTTGGATCGTTTCCAGAAAATAGATTCCAGTAAATCCAACAAAAGCTTTGACCCAATGCTATTGTCCAAATCAGGAAAAGACGAATGCAATGACAAATTCAGAGCAATCTACTAAGTTATCATAACGTTCAAAACTATCACTCAAAATATGTTTACATATGTTCATATCATACGAACAGCGAAACGGCGATTGTTCTTCAGGAAAGAATCAAAGCGGCTATTGCGTACCCACGCTCCTGAACTAGAGTAATCGCAGCTTAATATCAATACTGACATTCTACAGTAAACAATAATAAACCACGCCCCTAAATTATAATAATATATTAAGGAAATAATTAACTAAAAAATAAAAAGCATATTTAATTCCTTAAATGGATCAGATATTTAAAGTCTACATATGATAATCGATAATCACTAATTGCTTTTGTTAATTACAGAGCGTTTATTGAATCTCAGCTTAATAATAATAATAATAATAATTGGGGGCGTGGTTTATTATTGTTTACTGTGGAATGTCCGTATTGATATTAGTGTGCGATTACCTTAGTCCATCACTAATGACCCAAGACTATTTTTACCATTGAGGTGCGACTAGTGGGTAAAGGCGCGAAGATCTATTCACTTCCAGCGTAAAGCCAAACTGAGTTCTTATTAATTATTGTAAGCAAAATTACTCCCCTTATCAATTAATCTCCATAAAATTTTATGGTCAATAAGCATAATCAAGCTATAACTTGCTGATTCTTTTTTCATATCTTCACGTGCCATATTTGACCTACACAGTCACTCCAATGTATGTGGTAATTTTTCTTATTTATTTTATTCTGTTTCTTCGTTTTTTCTTGTTTATGGCAAAAAAATCTTTTTTGATTTTTGGCTTTATCATCTAGCGCATGTGCTTGCTACTCAAATCAAAAATAGACTGAAGGCCTTTGCCATGGTTTTGAAGTCACTTATTATTCGTAAGGGGAGGTGCTACGTTTCGTAAACAAATTTAATAAAATGCCGAACTACCGGTGTATCGCGTTGGTTATGTAATAAAGTAAAACTATTCTAGGAGATTTATTTCCCAAGAAGAGAAAATCTTCGCCCAATTGCTTTTAACTTCCTATTGAAAGCAATCGTAGCCTTCAATGTTCTGTTGACTGCTCATGACTGTAGATAGTGGACTTCTTGAATTTTTCATTTTGATTTAATGTTTCCAATCACAGAATCCATTAGATGAAAGCTGAGAAGACCCTGAGAAGAAGCTGAGATTTTGTTTTATTTAAACACATCAATCTGCACGTGAAGCAGTAAACACATCCGTTAGAGAGAGAGAGAAGCATAGCCAATTTTTGTGTGAATGGAAGTTGAGTGACCTTTTCTGAAACCGAATTGGTCGTCTGAGATCATGGAAAATTTGCTGAGGTATTTGTAGAGTCTTGTGTGCATTACTTTCTCAAAGAACTTCGAGAAGTAGTTTAAGATTGAAATAGGCCTGTAGTTGGAGATCACGTGCATATTACCAGATTTGTGTGTTGGGATTACTTTGGCAGATTTCAACTGTTCGAGGAATATACCCGAGGACAAGGAATAATTAATTAGGTCTGACAATACTTGAGCTATACAAGGAATTGAGGCACTAACAAGGATCAGATCAATTTCATCAAGGCCGCAACTGTGGGATGTCTTCATTTGAGTAGCAATATTCATGGTCTCACTAGGCGTCGTCGGATAAACATTCATCAATTGTAATGCAGGATATTTTAGGTAGGATTCAAAATTTAGAGATGGAATGGGGATTTGTTGTGCTAGGTCACTGCCGATGTTCGCAAAATAATTGTTGAATGTTTTTGTTATGTTCCCCGGTGTGGCTAGATCAAGGGTATCCAACCTTTTTGACCGGAGGGCTAAGTGTAATAATTTTAGGCTATTCGCGGGCCGGATTAACAATTTCATAACAAAAAAAAACACAAAAAATACCTCTTTAAACTACATTTAAGCTAGAAGAGACAGTCTTATAAGTTTGTGCTTATGATCAGTTTAATGTGAAATCTGGCACTGCTTTTGTTTGCACAAGTAGTCTATGTCTGCTCCAACTGTAGAAGTCGCAATGCGCAATGATGCTGCCAAATGTTCGTCTGTAAGCAGAGGTCTTAACTTCGATTTCGTGTTTTTCATTCTAGAAAACAGTTGTTCGCAACAGTAGGTGCTTCCGAACAGAGCAATGAACTTCCTGGAGTCCCGTGAGAGATTGGTATACTTGTCTGATGACACATAGTGGCTGTAAAAGTTCAGCAGATCATGCTTAGAGAAAGCTATTTTCAAGTCACTGTCATTCTGAATGTTAATGAGTTCGATCTGGTATTTATCAGCAGCGTCCGTGGGATCAATTGAAAACGGATCAGTAATCCACTGATTAGCTTCATGGTGCCAATGTGCTTTCTGAAATCCTGGAACCTTTGCTCGAAATCAGCAAGTTTGGTAA
>MPNW01001134.1:45263-56050 GCA_011800805.1 Hirudo medicinalis
AGTTTTATTTTCCTGAGGTCTTATATGTCTCGCAATGCGTTGCTCAACAGGAATAGACATGTATGTCTGCAAGAATAGGTTCTTGAATTCCGACTGGGTTTCTTGCCCTTCCATCTATCAATGGCTTAGCCATATCTTCAGCCAGCTGCATGAGAAAGAGTCGGCGTCTATGAGACTTTCCCACGTTGTAATTTGGATCATGATCTGACCAAGCACAGAAGGCATTGTGACCTGCAATATCAATGAAGTCGAAGAACAAGGCTAGTGGCCACCGTCTACTCGTCCGCAGACACCTGTACTCACGCACAAGTTTATCCAGCGTATCCACAGCAATCTTCTCCTTCAATTGCTGCACCTTGATGCTGAGAAGACAGAACAATAACGTTTCTGTTTTTCTTCGGAATGTATGAACAGTATGCTATATTTTATATTATGTATGTTGCATGCAATATGTGTTATATGGTTATGTCATATTGTGATTGCTACAAAAAAAAATCAACGTTTGTGAAAACGTAATTTTATTGCCTAACGGCAAATGTACCCCATGCCTTTTGATAATTCGTGCAAAAAAGGCTTTTCACTTTTCATGAGAATATCTCTCATGCTCAGAGATAGATAGTTTCTCAGTTCTTGGCATACTGACTTCAAAATTAGCCCAAAAGCTACCAGAAAAACCGCTAAAATATAATAACGTTTCGATTGAAATTAGTAACGTTAAAATAGTGCAGAGTACTTTTTTATCAAGGTAGTCGAACGTCCAATAAGAAAGCTTAAGAAAAGTTCCACTTACTCTAACGCAAGAATTTCAACTTACATTCTTATTAATTAAAATAAATTTATATGTTATAAGAAATGAAAAGCATTTTTATATCTATGTAAACAAGAAGTTGGGCTTTCATCAAAATTAAATTTCTGGTAATTGCGAGACACGTTAGCGAAACATATATTTTTAGAAAGGGAATTTTTTGTAGATTTTAAATATATTTATAAAATTTTAAACACGTTAAAGAATTTTATTTTTCGGCTATTAAAGCTTTATCTACTAGCCAAAAATTCATTTTTATTAGACGTGCTTTTTTTTATAAGTACACATAATTTTCCTAAGTAAGACCTTTCTAACAAAAAAGGAATTATGATTCTATCTTCAAAGTAATCCAGTGTTAAAGTTCTTGCTAAAGTCTTGCTAACTTCACCGTCGTGATAATACCTTTGACTTTTTGAGTGCCTTCTCATGAGACCTCTGATAATGATTGCGTTTTGATGAGGATAAAATAAGCTGAATATCCTTGACTTGCCACTTATTTATTGAACAGACTTACCTGTCACCAAAAACTTGCAAATAGTCACTAAAATGCCCTTTAATTTCTAGTTTTCACCTAATGCAATTTAATATATATTACACATTTTATAATTTAAGTTTGAATTTAGAGGTTGTTTGTAGCTTGTTATAAACAGCTTAACAATGAAAAAAAGGAACCACGATCACCAAGAAAGTCAGGCCAAATATCATCAGCTCAAACATAACAAAGATGGTTTTCAAGATTTGCAGGTAAATGTCCCAAATCAAAAAGGCTCTCCTTGGAAGCCATGTTACTAAGATTGATGCTGCACAAATTTTTACATGTTATAAAATTTTGTGGTTGTTGGTAGCAATTACTAGATAGCAATTACATTTGTTGTGAAACCATTTTTTTTTGACTTGGTGGCATATTTACCAACACTCATTATTTAATACTAAGATTACAATCTGTAATAATGTTTGCTTACATAAGTTATTGTTATGACAGTTTAAGATGCACCCATCAAAGATTCCGTACAAAGCAATTATGTTGGCCTCTCTACTCTTCATTGTTGGATTTATTCTCATCCTCATCAGTCTACTTTTACTAACTGGACACATTGATGTTGAAGTGCGTGCATTTTGAACCATATAAAGTTAATTTCTCTTTATGGAATGAATTTCCCATTGATCAGATATTTACAGACTTTTTTAAATATGCAATCAATATGGAATGAAATCTGTTTTATATTATCTGTAAAACAACTAGTCCATCTTATTTAAACAGTATTCAGATAGAACCTGGCCATTATTAATTTTGGGGAGCCTGATGTTCATTCCTGGTTCATACCATGTACATCTAGCCTATAAAGCCTGGAAAGGTGCAGCAGGATATTCTTTTGATGACATCCCAGAATTTGACTGACTGCTGTTGGCAGCATAACATTATAGAAACACATTTAAAAAAATGTCATGGCCTGAGATTCTTCCATTGTAAATAAAATGGTTTTGCTATTGTTAGCAGTTCCATGCAAATCATTTGCAGATGGCATTTAATAATACAAGGTAATCCCATTTGTTCCAACTGCTGGCCGAGTCAATGTCATATTGCTGGCATTGATTGTATCCTGAAAAGGGTAATTTTCTTATTGGTTACATCATGTGCGCTAAGTGGTGAATGAAAGTAATAGTTATACTACCTCTATTTACAGTATGTCCCTAAATACCGACCTAACATAATAGTACATGATTTATAAAGAACTTCTGATGCCATCAATGAAAAAAAACAGTAATGTAGACTGAAAGGGATACTATACCTGGGATGATGTCCAGTCAAGTCTGTCTTGTTTTTTGCATGCCTCAATGCAAGGATAAAATCCAAGCCTTTCTATTGAGTTATCAGATGGAACAGGCTCCCTGTGGACTAGAATTCGCATTGAGCTTGTTTCCATCTGTGGCACATCAGATGATACTGACCTCACTTCTGGGTCAAAATTTTTTTTTTGCTTGGCATTTCTAGTTTTTGATGTGAAAATTGTCTTCTGAATTCTCTTTAAGGCTAACCCACCCCTACGTTTTAGGCTCATATTGCAAATAATCGTAAAATTACACAATTTAAAGTAATTATTTAATTACTTGAACTTTTCAAAAGTGAGCCCTTCTGGAGATTGATGATGATTTTGGTTCATGGCATTCACTCTGAAGGATGTTCATAATCACAAGTATGTGTAGAAAATGCAAAATCTTTCGACTAATTACTTTTTAATTGCGGAATATTACTTACCTTTTTGAGGAGATGCAGGTTATAGCAATAAAAAAAAGAAAGGTGATGAAAAATATGCAGGCCAAAATTATTGAGATAATGAATGCAAGAAGCCAATTTTCTTCAGTGGAAGGTTTATAACTTTTTGGCTCATGATGGATGAGAATGAGGGCTGAATCACTCCTGTTATATGGTGTTTCAAGCTCTGCTATTACCACCAAAGCAATGGTGGAATCATTTATGGAAGTGCATTCTGTGCATTTAATCAGACCAGTCTGATCTATTGAAAATTTCCTGAAAATTTTATTAAATTGAATTTATCATTTGCTTAAGTGGATGACATCCAAAAGAAATTATATTTTTTTAGAATTTAGATTAATTTTATTCGATCAAAATACATTAACGACAACAATAGTGCAAAAAAATAGGTAGAACAGCTCAATGGTTATTAAGGAAATGCGGGCTTCCGCTATCAGACTGACCCTCGTTATCAAATTAGATGTATAAGTCACTGACATGAAAAAAAAACAGCGAGTGAGCTGAAAGAGCACCGTGCAATTTGGACGATTTGTTGAAGAGCAAATACAGAATAGTAAAGGGGCATTATTGAAATTGTTCTTTCATCAGTGATGGAGTAGAAGAATATAACCTAGGACAGTAACATTGAATGGAGAAGAACTTGAAAATAGATTTAGAGAAAGGACTGTATTCATCTGCAATACGTAGAAAGTGAAAAGGGTTATTGCTATCAATGAAAAAAACTTATCCTATGGGAGGGCATTATGATCATAAGGGAACATAAAAAGAGCGAGTCGTAAACTATATTTGTTAGATATTTGGTAGGTATTGTTTACCAAAGTTAAGTTAGAAGATAAAAAAAAAGGTGATAAGAAGACAAAACGAATAATATGCTTTTGTAAAATGTTTAACTGTTTTAAATGAGAAAATTTACCTGTGTTGATCCAGTAACCTGTACTTTATAGGAAAGGTAGAATTACTCAAAGCCTTAAAAAGAGACATTAAAATTTGAGTATTTCAGAAACTGAATTCTCAATCTATACCTAGATACCTGAACTTGCCCTATCCATGTTGCATTAAAGAGTGTAAATTCGTAGAAAGTTTTGACGAACTTGGGGCTACTCTCTGCTATTGAAGAAATCACTATATTCAGGCTGCCATTGTCACTCGTGTTCTATATTTTTAGGATGAATAGATTGAGTAAGTGCAGTTGAAGGAATTAAGTAACCTTACTTCTGAACGATCTAAGAGGCCAACGTATAAATTAATTTCTTTCCTTACAATGCTTATAAGGTCTTTCTTTATTGTGATAACTCCGCTGTTAATTTTTAAATATTATTGTTTCATTAAGTTGTTCATGAGCTATTTCGAATAATATGAAATAAAAAATTAATCTAATGTCAATTCAAAAAAGTACCTTGATTGGTCCAAATTAAAATATTCTGTCTCGCTGGATGTATCCAGAAAATAAAATTTTGTTCCATTCTAGGTTGCAGCAAAATAATCAAGAGTTTTTGTCATTATTAAACTTCTACATCTAATAAAGAAGTCAAAAAATATATTTATTTTCACTAACTCTGCTGTTTATTGTTTCCATTTTTGCTACAAACGTTCCAACTTTAGTACTTTCAGCCAAAACCAAACTTATAAAGGAATTGAGTAACTTTGCCGGCTTGAGAATATTTAGGAATATACACGAGACAACAAAAGTGCTTTTTACACGCTTCTTGGCCTAGAATTTCATTAGGTCCACAGCGTTAAGTTACTTTTAGTAACTTTCCATTCTATTTAGTTAAATGGAAATAAACTTATAGATAACCTTCATAAATAGAATATAAAATGATTTTGTAGGATTGTTCACTGCACGTAGGCGAACAGAGTTTGTCAACTGAAAATACTTCCAGCCGTCTGCTTAAGCCAAATATTTATTAACAAGGTGTCGTATTTTTTTAAAATTAAAATCTTGACTCACCATTCAGTTTGTCGTTTATTAAACTAAACTCTAATTCTGACTTATTTTGGAAAGATGGATCGATTACAATATCCATGTCCTAAAAAATGTGTGAAAGTGTTGCTCGTTCATGCACTGGAGTGCAAATTGTCAAGGTCAACTTTTACGACTCACAAGATTTGAAACGCTCAAGGAATATGAATTATTTAGAGTTTGCAATGCCTCTCCAAATACCGATGCAACGTTGATGGTAATTGAAGTCCAGACAACATGCTGAGTTTGCGGTATACCCATTATTGATTCATTGTAACTGTTGTCCTTTAAACATGAGCGATAAAGACCCAATCATTTCGTTTCATTTTATGTTGAACAATTTGGGGCTGTACCTTCACAAACACGGACAGATAAATGTGCTTTACAAGATCATAGTTAAGTTCCCTCATTAATGTGAGTTTCCCGCTTGAAGGTACCGTAAAATTAAAATATTCCTTGAAAAATTAAAACAAAAATTTACCTTTGTAAAGTGTTGCTTAATTGTTTATATGTATTTACCGAATATTCGTCCGTGACTTTGATGCCATACGTTAACTTCCCTGAATCACTTGGGTCTGCATCTACCGCAGTTATTTCCGGTGAAACATTTGAGCCGTGGGGTGTTGCCTAACGGATGGTAAATAAGTTAGGTTTACGAATATTTAGACAAAATTGATACATCACTTGCAAACTTTTTTTCTGCATCGTACTGACCTCACTAACGTCGAACAAATAAGGCAAATTTGTGAATATAGGAGCGTTGTCATTTTCATCATGTACTTCCAAAAGTAACTTATATTCAATCTGTGTGTTTGAAATCAGCTTTATTTATTCTTTCGTAAATATTTCAAAAAGAGATCTGAACTATCGATATTACTAGCATGGTTATATTGATTACGAATTCAAGCTACTAGCGCATCAGTATATCTAGAAATTACCTAGAAACAAAAAATATTACAAATTAAAAGTTGAGAGGTGATCGGCCGTCTTGCCGAACCCTCACCTTTTGCAGTATCGAGTGATAACTCTGTTCGAACCCACAATGCTTAATTTTACAGGTACGCTAAGATTTTCTTAATGTTAAATTTGGAATGGTGTCAACTAAATTTTCTTTAAACAAAGGCCATTTTATAACTCGGTCATATCATTCATTCTAATCCTACAAATACGATAGCCTTTAAGCACCTGCAAGATTAAGGTAAATGAATTAAAATAAAACATTCAATTAACCTCTTGGCCCGTCGCGAGGATTTCGCAAATCAACTTGATATTATCCAACAGTAAAGGTGTGCTCTCAGTGATATTGAATTTCTTCCTTATCTTTAATTCTTGTGTTAAATTGTTAAATGTAATGCTTGACGGGAGAAGAGCTCGTAAAAATATTTTGTCAACATCCGTGAAATTGAATCTTTTTATAACACTTCCTTTAAAAATGTAACAAAATTGTGTTTACAAATCGTAAAAAGACGGTTGAGGAAGACTGTTTGTACTAAACAATGATGAAGGGCACATTCAATATTGCTAATCTAAATAGCTGTCTTCAGGCGTGTAACGATGTATTATTCATTAATAATAAGTGATAAAATGGGCATTGCTTATAAGCATAAATAAATATTTGGCTCTGGAGTTCCTGAGTGATCAAGTATGTATATATTGACTTTGGTTATGAAAAAGAAATTACTATTTCCGACTTCAGTGAAAGATTTGTAGACATCGGAGTGAAGAAGATCTTAGTAAAGTTTTTGATTTTGATTTTTCAATGTGAGAACAGACGGAGAAGCATCGAAAAAGTTGAAGGTAAAGATTTATATAACACCATATTTCTATTAAAGTTAGTTCAAGCGATTGTTTGAAGGTGCTTATTTTAAGTAAAAATTTAATTTAAAAATATATATATATAAGGTCAATCTACGATTAGGTCAATTTTCGGAGGTGGGTTAGATGGAAGAGGACGGGACACTTCACCACACCCTTGCCAACGGTTGGACCATGTGGCGACTTAACCTGGGCATTCGAGAAGTCTGTGAACCAATAAAAACAGACGTTTCAAAAGCAAATTAGCTCAAAATCGCAAACGTACGAAAGATTTATTTTTTTGGCGTTAGGGCTTCTCACATTTCTGCAAAAAGAGATGTCAAGTTCCCAGAAAAGACGTCCTTTCAGAGGCAAACGACTGGACCGTCGTAGCCAGCATAGAAGGGATGAGGCACCACCCCCAAGTGATAAGAGAAAGTGGCAAGAGGGCAGATATGGTACGCGTGTCGCCATCGATGGATGAAATCGTCATTCTGATTGAGCTGACTTTTGAAGTGGAAGATTTTCTGAGGACTCCTGAAGCTGAGCGGAGCAGAGTATAGAAAACGACATTCTCTGAACCCATTCATTGCCCAGAATATTCTGGCTTACTATGTCACTTTTTAAACAATATTCTTCAAGTCCTTAGCTGCAGCTGATATTGCCATCAGAGGCTAAGTACGAAAATGTCAAGAGTACGACTGTAAAAAAACACATCAAATGTATTTCCGCTCGCACCAATTAGGCTGGGAGGGCTGGAAGGTCTCCAACTCCGTTGTTAGAATCCGAATAATGTCGAGGGTTTTGCAACAGTCAAAGGTGGACATCAATAAATTCATGGTGGACATTCTTGATGACAACTGGACGGTTATGTGGGAAGCCAGAAAATGTGTCGTGTTCGAAACCCAGCCTGCATTGCCACAAACGCCCTTGGGAAGAAGGCTATATAAATGATTAACAAAAAAGCGCCTCTTACGCAATGCATGTGGAGCTATATAAATGAACTACATTACCTTCCGACAGGCTCTCAGGGATGTTTTGTATTTGTATAAAGTTCGTCTCATCAGCTTCTTCACATGAGCAGATATCGTTAGACAAACCTAAGAACACATTGTTTCAACTTGGCAATTTGAAAAGAAAATTTATCTAATTATTATAGCTTGAATATCGATTCCGACTATCGATATTAATTAAACAACAAAACGCAAACATTCCTAATATCGATTTGTTTCAATCTAAAATTATGACTTTTTATCTTTTTTTTAGTTTTAAAAACATTGTAAAAAATTGCGTTGATTATCCGAATTAAGTGGAAAAGGGCAATCAAATTATTCGGATTATGGAACAGCGAGTGGTAGCAGGACTCGTTCGAGAGACAGAGGAATTGGAAAACTAACCTCTCGGCTATCGACACCCCAGTTTTATCACCATTAAGAAGATGAAAATCTTTCGCGTGCGGGTTGGCCGAATGGGTTGTGTTTCAGCATGCGGCGGTGATGACAACAGTCATAGTGTCGTGTTCGCAACCCAGCCTGGGAGCGCACTCTGGTAGGGGCGCTATATAAATGGTACATCGATTAAAAAGTGCTTTCACATCCTACTCTGATACATAAGGCACTCAAAAGATCGTCTAATTGCAATAAATCTGATGAGAATAAAACAAGAAAAATAAAACACGTCCATAAAAAATATGATATTTGTAATAAAATGCGTGCCTCTTTTCATACTCTTTAACACAATTTTGATCCACTTTAGAAAATACTAATCGAGGCAGTTATTTAAAATTTCAGTCATAGTGCTTAAGAACCAACGCCATTTGCTTGGAAGATAGAGAAGCATGATTTCTTTCCACTGTGATAGGACAATTTAGAGTTCATTGCTATATGATGCTAAGACAACCGCTAGACGTTGATAACAAACCTTTTCCAGGGAAAAAATTAATAAAATGTTGATCAGAGATAGTATAATTCTTCATTTGGACTTACTCCAAGCTTCATCTAAAGTTAGTTTTTGCTAAGAGACGTAACAGAAGACGTTAGCTCGATAAAGGATCTCGGAGTGATTATTGACTCCATAACGAAATTTAAGAATTACAGCCAAGGAAGAATAAAGAAGGCTAACTAGGTTATTAGGGATAATTTCATGAAGGTTTATGCATTTAACTTAGTATTTAAAGAGACTGAATAGAAAAAATAATAAAACGTTGCTAGTTCATTTCAAAGTTAAAATTAACATTTAACTACTTATGATTAAGCATTTTATTTACTTGATTAACTTGCATTTGGTCCGATTCGATGTAATAGGGTTACATTATTATATGTGTACTATTAGATTTACAACCTCAGTTTGTTTAAATTAGTCTCTTCATTCCAATATGCTTCATCAATAACGCGGGGGGAGTTTTCCCCATTTTCAGTCTGCATTTCGACCGACTTTCCATATTTTATAGCGTCAATTAATAATCATATATTTTGTTCCAAATCAGTAAAGTTGCGTGCAGGTTGACCGAATGGGTTGCGTTCCTGCATGCGATCGTAATAGCAACAGTCGTAATGTCGTGTTCGCAACCCAACCTGCACTGCCAGGGAGCGCCCTCGGGTAGGGGCGCTATATAAATGGTAGATCGATTAAAAAGTGCCTTAACATCCCATTCGGATACAAAAAGGCACTCAAAATATCGGCTAAATACAAAATCAGAACTGCGGCAGAGCGGCCAATGACTTGATCTTTCAGAGGCTTTTGATGCTGACAACCACAAAATGCCTTTAGAAAGGCGCAAGTTTGACTGCGAAGGAAAGTGCACTTTTATATGAAGCATTTTAATTAGTTATATGGAACGTGCGATAGGGAAGAATAATGTATTGTTTTTGAAAAACTGTTGATTCTGGAAGCATTTACAATATTTATCTGCATCATTTCAAGCATTGAAATATTACATTTGGCATCGAGACTTAATGCAAGTTCAAATTATATTATACTACACTAGTCGCGAATGAAAACATTGATGAATTTATCTAAAATGGTTTTAGAACAATTTTTATAAAACCTGTGACGTAAAAGTTGGCGAAGGACACCAGAACCAAAAATATCAACTGACAACATAATTCAACTTTTTCACGACTCGTACGCATCTCAGATGAACAAAGAAAATTTAATTAATTCTAAAAATCTAAGAAAATTACAACAGTATAAATAATCCAGTCGCTTGAGAAGCAAGACTTTTGCCGATAGCACTCATGTGAAACTGCTCTGGCCTGTGGATACGCATGGATGAGTTTTTAATACAAAGCCATTGCAATGTTTACAGCACAACTTTAGAGATACCATCAATCATTTTTAAATAGATGAGGCTTCGGACTACAACTTAGATTACCTTCTTATTTTCACAACATATTCTCAGAAATTTTATTATTTATTGTTATTGCGTATTGTCAATGATAATTAATTACATATTTTCATTTACTCACATAAACATTAAAAAAAAATTAGCTCTTATCGTGAAATATTTTTCCAAACTTTAATTCCTTAATAAGGAGATGTAAATAATAATGGTAATACCACAAAGCAGTGTTTTTCAACCTGGAGCGTGAGCGCCAGCCAGGGCCTCAATCGGTGGACAGTAAAAATATAACAATAACGTCCGAAATCGCCAAGTACCAAGCCTGGTAGCACCGATCCTGTGGTAATTTCATAATGTCATTGTTTATCTACTGAACCCTATTACCCCGAGAAGTATAAATATCGATTATTATTTTTTTATTTTTTTTTTCCTTTATTGAGCAGAGCAAGAAAATAAACAACATGAATATATAAAAAAAACAATCAAAATTATGCCCGCTCAAGGGTTGATCCTAAGGGATTAGTATCCCGCTCTCTGGACAACCCATACCATATTTAAAAAACATTGAATTGTGACTATGGGTCTATTATTTGTGGACGGAGAGTGAATG
>MPNW01001135.1:0-25000 GCA_011800805.1 Hirudo medicinalis
TTATTATTAATATTATTATGATTATTTTATTATAATTGTAATAATAATAATAATAATAATAATAACAATAATAATAATAACAATAACAATAATAATAATAATAATAACCTAGCATAATAATTAGAGTATTAATAACATCAGTAACAGTAGTAAGTACTGATAATGACTGATAATAATGATAAATCATAAACAACATTTTCACGAATAATGTTTTAATTACATCGGAGCGTAAAGGACCTCGAGGATTCGCCGTAAATATTACTCTGACGTGCTTCGATCACTTCAGCCCAGGCAGAAAATGATGACAACGATGATGAAGACGGCGATGATGGTGACGGCGATGATGATGAAGAATGAAATCAATCACATGACAACCATACGTTACCATAGATGAATGAACGAACGAATGAGTGAATAAGCGGAAGAATGAATGAGTAAAGGAATTAATGACTGAACGAGTGAATGAACGAATGTCCGATATCATCGATTACAAGGTGCGAGATGATGACTCAAAGCATCGAGGCCCGTCAAAATATCGACAGAGGTTACCGGCGGCGATGGATTTATACCACAGGTCGATCGCAGAGCTCCTGCACCGTTGGTCTACCCGCCCGTTACAATAACAACACCTTCAGGCTGAGAAACACCGGGATCTTTTCCACCTATCCGCACCGTCTCGCCCTTGATCCATCCATCAATCATTCGCACACCTGCAGTGCTGCACACCTTTCGCAGCCGTTTGCAGTCTGTCAACGTCCAAATGATAGATTTAAAGATTCCCCGCTCAATTAATTGCATGTGTATCAACCATCAATCATGATTGTTTTTTTTTGAGATGTTTTTGTACGGTATTACGGCGATAAGGAACCAGACTAACATTGAAAATCATTTGTTCATCCAATACCCCATGGTTGAATTCATTCAACCAACTACCTTCAGCCATTTCATACCTCTTATCGGATTTTCTTCTACAATAACTCACTCAACCACCCATCCATCCACCTGTCGTCACTCATCCCTACCCACAAACACATGAATCCATCCATCCACCAATTAGGATATATCCACCTCCATGGTTAGGCCGTATCACTTGGAGAAAAGCAGTGCAGCACAATGTTTCTACCTGGATTGAGCAGCTGAGCCAGTATCCCATTCATCAAAGGACGATACGAAAAGAGAACAGAGGTGGATTGGAGGCCTTCTTCTGACAGGTAAATTGTTGTGTGTATGCATGCATGCAAGTGAAGGAATGAATTCGATGAGTCATTCACTCATTCACCTATTCACCCACCCATTCACTCTCATAAACAGAAATAAAGAAATCACGTGATGAACTAGAACAACAAAGGAAAAGATGAATGGAGTACGAAATGAAAGAATGGGGATGACAATAAAACGATAGAAAGGGGACCCGTTTTCAAAAGGCAACAACCACTTGCAAGCCACAAACATCTGCCTCTATAGTGCTCATAATGTCCTGGTTCTGTCAGTGGATGCGTTTCAAATCAAAGACAATTTTCACTCATTCACACTCACCCACTCACTCACTCACTCACTCACTCATTCATTCAATCAATCAATCAATCAATCAATCAATCAGCCACTCACTCACCCACTGATTCATGCATTCATATTTAACTTCGTAAAATATAAAAACGTCCGCCTTATCATATATGGCTTGTACTCAGGCGAGGCTATCGTAGTCATCGTCATTATCATCATCGTCATCATCAACATCGACGTCATCGTCTTAAGTCAGAAGAATGTCTGACATTCCAAGCACGCAAGGCATCAAAGTCCCAGTGAGAAGGAGGAAGGTCGTCATGGAGAACTCGAAAGCGGATGAGACATGTTTCCAGGTTAATGTTAATGCAATTTAGAAAAAAAAAAACAAAAACAAATTAAAATCGATAGCATCAAATTTACGACTACGGGTGACTACGTCGGCGGCTGCAACACGTCAGCGCGACCACAACATGTTCATAACTCACACCGCGCATTCTAAAAATAAAAGAGAGAGAAGTAAACATCACTAAAAATTATTACTGTTTTTAGAAGATGCAAGAGTAACTATTGACGACGACGATGATGACGATGACGATGATGATGATGATAGTGATGATGACAATGACGTAGTATAGTAGTGACAATGCGTTTGATGACGAGCTCTCGCTAGAACAATGCTCCCTCTCATCCGTCATCCGCTCCGGTACAATGACCGGATCTAATTGTTCCACTCCATTTCGAAACAACCACGAGCAGTCGATAATTATAATCAATTATAATAAACTATGATAAATTATGATAAAGCATGTCATTAAGAAAGTGAACTAGGCTCCAATTAGCGTTATTTTGCATATTATTAGCGTAATGGGACGAACCCAACTGGTCCTTTTTTGTGCGAAATCTTCAGGAACCACTGTGCACCGCTTACTTTAAAGTAGTTTGGGAATGAGATCATGATAACAATAAAGTTAGACAGAGTGAGTGGATGAGTGAGTGAGTGAGTGAGTGATCACGAGTGAAATTCAACGTCATCACTCTGACTTATTGGAAAAAGATCACAGAAATGTTTCACAACTTGAGGCAGATAATTATTGTAATTGCTTGCATCCTTATCATCATCGTCGTCATCGTCATCATCATCATCATCGTCATCGTCATCATCATCATCATCATCATCATCACAGTCCTCATCTTCGTCAGCGTCATCATTATCGTAGATATCGTCACCATAGCTATTGGTGATCATTCACATCAGTTGTAGCTAATTATTATTACTAATTATCATTCATAATTCACAGAATTCAAAGAGCGCGGTAGACAAATGCATGAAGATAAAAAAAAAAGAAGAAGTCTGTAACAAGGCCCCTTGAAACTCGCCAATAAGGAAAGTTGCAGCAGCCATAAAAGGAAACATTTCACCTGTGCACCGCTGTTGTTGTCTTTGTAGACAAACTAAACAACAACTTGTGGGCTCTGGCATTGTCTCGACCCAAGAGAGGCCGCCAGGGAGGATCACCCCCTACCCCAAATAATCTAGCCAGTGGAGTGTGCTCGATCGAATATTCAAGAGATGAAAATAAAATAGAATAGAACAAGAAATGTTAATGTATTCAAATTCTTATCCAATCCGGTTGTAACAGGCGAGATTATAATATTATAATTAGCCTCTATTATGAGTCTGGCATGCTAACAGGATGCAGTGGGTTATTGTTTGCTTACATGCATGCAAAAGGCATAAATAGCTTTAGGCTGAAAGCATACTACATTGTATACTTACACACGCAACGTAAACAACATTAATATTAATTAGCTAATTAGAATATTAATGGCTAAGACGGTTTAGAACAGCTTGGTCAGTGGAGTGACACCAGGCAATCGATGCCAGTGTTGACAATGTTTGTTTGTTTAGTTTTCAAGAAGCTTATTTCTTCATTAATTCCCGACAAACTCCTGCAAAGGCAAACTTGACTTGTTGATTTCCAATCCAACAACATTCGTTTTGAGCATGTGATTTAAATTTGGATTATATCCTCTCCATTTCAACTCATTCCATTACTAACTAAGCACAATATGATGTTGATGATGATGATGATGATGATGGTGATGATGATGGTGATGATGATGATGACGACGACAATGATGTTGATTTGTGCTTAGCCATCGTATCACAACAATGACAAACAGATATATTTTAAAAGCACTCATACATGTTTACATAGAAAAATGAATCCATCAGCTGAGATCAGAAATTGAACAGGTTCTCCTATTTGGATGAGTTACTTTCAAATGTGTCTTATCTAGACTATCAGCAGTTATGTTGCAAAATTGATAAAATCTTACATATCTTATCAGTACTATCTGCTGATATGATGCAGGTGATAAGCAAGGGTGATAATAATAAAAATAAAAATGACAACAACAATGATAATAACAATAACATTACCAATAATACTGATCATAATCATAATAATCATAATAACAAAATGATGAAAACATAAATAAAGTAAACAATAAATCTATTTATGTATAAACCACATGTCTGTAGAGCAATGTCAAAATGAAAGGAGTCATACATTATCACCAGCAGACAGTAAAATGTCATACTTGAGTGCATCACATATGAAAAGTAATATAATATAAAAACTGATGATATTATGAATGCATTGCATCAATAATTCATTATTATTATTAATATTATCTTGAATGAAATTATAACAGTCTTCAAGCTCAACCAACCTCCTTCAATGTAATCTCCTCCTTGGTTATCTCCTCCTCGGCAGCTGTGGTGAGGACGGCTTCTGGCACCAGAGAAGTCCTCCGGTTGGTTCGAGCCTGTTCGGTAACCACCATGCCCTTCGTGTCGTCGATGTTCACCGCTGCGGATATTTTGAACCTCGAACCCGGGACGTCCCTGAACGAATTCTTGTTGAGGGTTCCGTCTCCGTTGCCAGATCCCCCGACAGGGTCGACCATCTGGTTCATGAGGATATTGCTGGAAGCAGACTTTGGCATGTTGTTCGAACTGCTTCGGTTCTCGTCAGAGTCCAGCAGAGGCTTGCTTTCGGACTGGTTTTCGGCGTCGTCATAGCTGCCTAAGGCTGGAAGGGGCTGCGACTTTTGGGCATCCTGAGGTTGCTTGGGTCCCGAAAGTCTAGCAAGGTCTGAGGAACTGGCTACGTTTCTGAAGCGGTTCGAAGACGACACCCTTGGCATGACCGCAGCGGGTTCTGGGGCTGGAGAGGGTTTTCCGACGTTGGACGGCACATTGTTATTAGCCTCGTCGCTGACGTCTTCAATCGGTATATAGATCACAAAGAGATTCGCCATTTTTACTGCCTTCACTTGTTTTCTTAACACTTCGTTTAATGTTTTGAACGAACGCGGAACTAGAAAAGCGGAGCTTCAGAAATTGTTCAATACTTCGTTGTTGTAACCAAACTGGAAAAAACAGGCAAATTGTCCAGACAACGACCAAAAAATAAAGCAAAAGTAAAACGTAGCCGAGAACGACAGCGATGAAAACAGCCGCGGCTTAAAATCGGCACTCGATTTCAACTTTCTAGTTAACTCAAAATTAACAACGAAAACCGACAGAGCCAAGCACGATCCGATCGGCGCACTCGGCGAGAGAAGCACTGTACGTACAAAACACTCTTTTTATATACTCAAATACCATCGCGCCCTGGCATTCTTGAATCTTAAGCAACGAACAATAATTAATATTCCAGGCTTCGTTTCAGTATTCAATTTCAACATTTAATTAAGAAATTTAATTGTTTTTCATTATCAGAATAAATTCTATTCATAGTAAAAACAATGAGTAGCGGGTGTATATAATCTCCATTATTCGATTCGTTGCAGACGAATTTTATTTTATTTCAAGTTTTTGATTTTTAATTATTTAAAGGCTTTATTTAATATGTCGTTTTAATTTTAAACTGAGCAAATTAAAAAGCCCGATTGCTAAACAAATGCCCAAAAAAAAGAATTCTAACATTTTGGCAGAGCGATTTCTTGAATTTCCAGAATTCATTGTTATTGAAATTAGATTTTTAACAAATAAAATTTTTAAAAACCAGTTCATTTTAGATTCTATTAACAATATTGATGCATGCTTTCCCGAACAAATCTAAATCCAAGTTCTCGTATGTAGATGTGCACGTAGTAGTGTAGTCTGCAATTACGCTTTGAAGAATTTTAACAAATTTAAAATTTTAATGGTACAAATAAAATGTGTAAAACCACATCTCTTGCACCTGTTTAGTTTTATTGAGAATTAGTTGTACCATTGAATAATGAAATCTCTAAGGTTTGATGCAGCATTTGGTGTTTCGCAATACGGCCTTTCGTGTGAGCCGGGAGTTGTAAATATTAAGGCTAGCTTACCAATTATTAATATTTCGTTTATGTGATATGTTATGATTTACTCTCCAAAAGTGGTGCATCTCATTTAAGTCCCACAGTCACCGCTAACCAATTCAGAAGAATTTTCTGACCTCGTAAACCATCTGTTGAAAAAAACTTTCTGGGATTTCTGTGCGTTTTGCAAGTTTTCGACCTCTCCCATACTGCAGACGAGAGCTAACATCTCGCTGGTTAAGCTAAAAACATCTCTAACCTCCTTGTCTGGAACGTCATAAAAACGAAGACGATTCCTGTCTACCTCAAATTACTCAGAACTGGAAATTAGCGGATCGCCAGACTTCGACTAGGCGATCCGTACTTGAGAAATGTATAAAGAGAAGTTCAAGCAAATCACGGCTGTTTCACCCAACCTTCACCTCCAGCCTCAGATATCAGCCCTGGCCAGAGAGGCAGAAGAGCGCATGGAGGACCAGTCACAGTGAGTTTCATAGTTTTAGAGCAGACGATAGCCCCTACCGGTTAATTAACAGTTATTAGCCATATTAACACTGCTCTGTCAACCAAAGGTCAATGTTTTGATTGGTTTCATGAATTTGTTTATCTTTCATTTTTGACATTTTGAAATTCGATATCAATTATTGTGCTTTATGAAAACGGCTAATTTAGCTTGAAAAAATCTGCACGAAAATATTGTTTGTATTTAATACATCAGCTAATATCCAAGCAAGCTTCAGAGCACCAAGGCTAAGACTTTTTTTATAATTAAAAATGATTTATTTTATTTTATTTTAATGTGAATTTTACAAATTGTTTATGAATTTGCACTTAAACGGAGAAGTGGCTCTGGCCAAAGTTAAAAATAAAAAGATTTCTTATGAAGTTCATAGCGGTTGAGGTTAGAATGTGTGCTGCTTTCTTAGTTCACTTGGAAAGGATGACCGAGCTTCGGTTACTGCCTTATCCAGCCTTGGAGAATGCAACTATCCTAGAAAGGGAATATCAGGTTTCTAGTTGTAAAAGATATCGATGACTCAGTTTCGATGCAAAATATTTTCAAATAGCGTTTCCGTTGTTCTCCAACCAATCTGTTCATTCATAGACACTCCATCCATCCATCCATCCACCCATTTCAACTTTTTCCACAGGTCTCCTTCGACGGTGTGCACCAACCTGGAAGTGCTGGTGAAGAAGCTCAACGAACTGGAGATGGACAAGGAACAGAGGGACAGACTGGAGAGGTTCCTCACCCAGAAGCAGAGCGTCGGAGAGTTGAATGCCGAGGACTTCAACAAGATCAGCGAGCTCGGGTCGGGCAACGGGGGAGTCGTTTGGAGGGTGAAACATCGGCCGTCTGACCTCACCATGGCCAGGAAGGTGGATCGAACGATTGATTTCATAGTAGATTCGTCGAGGGTTTCGTCGGTCAATTTGTTAATGGATAGAGACAACCTGCAAATGACGACCATCATGCAAATGAGCCGCAGCGTCGGCAAATTGTCGATTGGCTCCATTCGTGGATATCGCATTTCCATCCTTGTTTCCAATTGGTCGAGCCGGGTCGGTCTGTCGTGGGTTTTGGTTTCTGGGATTTGTCACGTCCTGAGCAATTGTATTATCTAGAAATGTGAGACCGCTTTTTTGCATTGCACCGTGTCTTCTGTTTTGGAATAAATCTTGCTAATTCTCCGACAAGAATTTCATTTGGATCTGCACGTCGATCCGGCCATCCCTCGGTCGCCCCTTACTGACCCTTGACTTTTTTTTCGGGGCAGTTGATCCATCTCGAGATAAAACCGGCCGTGAGGAATCAGATCATTCGGGAGCTCATGGTCCTTCACGAGTGCAACTCCCCCTACATCGTCGGATTCTACGGCGCCTTCTATGCGGACGGAGAGATCAGCATCTGCATGGAGTACATGGTAGGTACTGCGGAGGATGGGGTGGGGTGGAACAGAATCGAAATTTTTGTTACAGGTGTTGTTATGATGATGAGGTGTGTTATCGGTGGAGAGAGACTTGGTGTTGTTGATGATTATGAAGGCGGTGGTGATGATGATGATGATGATGATTTGTGCGTTGTTCTGTGTTAAGAATTGATTAAAGTGATGACATCCCACGTGATCATTGCTTGTGCTCTATCCGAGCTTTCAAAAGCAGACATTTAAGCTGTTAACCATTGTTTGTTCCACTGTTTATAATGTTAAAAATAATAATAATAACAATAATATTAGTAATAATAATAAATATCATCATCATCATTAAGCTAATTAATAATAATAATTAAGTATGTCATACTCAATCAGGATGGAGGATCTCTCGATCTGATCCTCAGGAAGACTGGAAGGATTCCTGAACCCATCCTCGGCAAGATCAGTGACGCTGTGAGTGATGCACCTTCATTGTGATAATGAATGGTAATTATTATGATTATGATTATGATTATGATAATTATTATGATTATGATTATGATAATCATTATGATTATGATAATGAATGATAATCATTACCATAATCGACGTTAGTCGCCGTCGTCTTATTAAGAATGATTGCACTTTTTTTGTTGACTATTCCCATGCCGTACAAATAATACTGAGCTGTCGTGACGGCATTGAAGACGATGATGATGATGGTGATGATGATGGTGATGATGATGGTAATGGTGATGGTGATGGTGATGGTTATGGGGCGGATTACTGGCGCGCTATTCTTCTTACACAATGTTAAAATTGTTTGCTCATGCCTTTGTACAGCACAATCATCATCATCATCTTTGTCGTCGTCGTCATCATTATCATCATCATCATCATCGTCATCATCGTTGTTGTCACCATCATCATCACCATCGCCATCATCATCATCCTTATCACGATTGCACTATTCTGTGATGTTAAAAACACCAAACGGCCGCTAATGCAGTGCTTTTTGTAGAACAACAAAGACAATAGCAATCATCATCATCATCATCACCAAGAACAGCCATCATCGTCATCAGTATCATCATCATCGTTTCAGTCGTCATCGCCATCGTTACCATGATTGCAATCATCAGTTTCTTGCACTACAATGTGCTGCGAGTAATTGCGAAGATTCTCTTTTCATGATGTCTTGTGATGAATGGAGAAATAGCGTGTTTAAATAACGGAACTTTTCATTTTCATCATCACCACCATCATCATCATCATCATCATCATCATCGCCGTCATCATCATCATCGCTATTCGCAGGTCCTAAAAGGTCTCAGCTACCTCAGAGAGAAGCACAAGATCATGCACAGAGGTATGTTTATTATTATCATTATTATTATTATTATTATTGTTGTTGTTGTTGTTTTTGCTGCTGTTGTTGTTGTTGTTGTTATCATCGTTGTTACTATTGTTATTATATTGTTATCATTGTTATATTTATTATTATTAATGATTATCATCATCATCATCATCATCTTCACCATCTTCACCATCAGCCATGATGTCGTCGCAAGGTTGCTGCTTTTAATAACAACATCACTGTTGTTGTTAAAGCCGATGTTTGTTTTTAGTAATAATAATAATAACAATAATGATAATGATAATGATACTGATAATGATAATGATAATGATAGTGATAATAATAATGATGATGATGATGATGATAATAATAATAATAATAATAATAATAATAATAATAATAATAATAATAATAATAATAATGGTGATGATGATGATGATGATGATGATGATGATGATAATAATAATAATAATAATAATTATAATAATAATAATAATAATAATAATAATAATAATGGTGATGATGATGATGATGATGATGATGATGATGACGACGATGACGATGTTACAATAATAATCTTGTCATAATGTAATAGTTTCATATAGCATATATATCGTTTCATATAACATTACTATAACCCTTTCCCATCACAATGCTTCATTCTGTCATCATAATCATCATCATCATCATCGTAGTCATCATCCTTGTTCGTGTTGATGACATACTCCTGAGAAAAATTCGTCTATAAGACGAGGAGTGTTGTTCTCAAGGCATCGTAGACATCGTGTCGGTTGGGATGAGAGTGATTGAGTGGGTAATGAATGAATGAATGAATGCATGAATGCAACAATATTGGCTAATTATCATAGTTCATTAATAATATTAATATCTCATTATTATTAAATACCATATGTAATTATTATTATTTTATTATAATAATATTATAATATAATAATATTATAATATTATGTTGTCAGTTAATATTATTATTTTATTATAATAATAATTATTATTATTAACGATTTGAATGACGCGATGGTGACGTCAAAGCGAATAATAATAATAATAATAATAATAATAATAATAATAATAATAATAATATGATGATGATGATGACGATGATAATGATGGTGATAATAATAACGATAGANCATATTCATTGTTAGTCCATCGAGTAGAACATTTAACTAACTTAGCTATTACAATGTTACTTTCAGTCGAATCATCTATTTGGCGGCTTTTCGCCAGTAGCTTCAAAAGATTCTCTAATTGATTGGCTCAGGTGTGACCAGGTTGACTCTTCAATTTAAGAGCACTCGACGGTCCTTCATTGCACTCCTTCGCTATTAATTATCAATGCCTCCATCACCCCCAGGAGATCTCCAGTGCTGCTGGTCGGCAGCGGTTGCAGCGGCTGTCGCTGTTGTGGTTGCGATTGGGAGTTGGGCTAATAGTTTTCATAATCAGAATCTTTCTACTTATAATCCACGTTGCTGCTGATGATGATGATGATGATGATGACGACGATTACGGTTATGATAGTGATGACGACGGTTATGATGATGATGACGACGACGACGGTAAGGGCGCTGATGTTTTAATTCCCTAATCCGTAATCGTAATTACGGACTTTTAGCACAATCTCATAATGACTCCTTACGTCGTCAGTGGACCGTTTTATGTGCTTCTGGCTCGAGTAATTGCACTTCGAGCAGTTATGGCGATGATGATGACGATGAGGAGGATGGAGATGACGATGGCGTTTCTGATAATGTCTACGATGATGATGATGATGATGAAGATTATGATGTTCACTTTCTAAATCGTTACCCATTCTCGCGGCCGCGTCGTCATCATCATCACCATCGTCACCATTAATGTCATCATCATCATCATCATCGACAGACGTCAAGCCTTCCAACATACTGGTCAACTCGAGCGGCGAGATCAAGCTGTGCGACTTCGGAGTGAGTGGTCAGCTCATCGACTCGATGGCCAATTCGTTCGTCGGCACGAGGTCCTACATGTCTGTGGGTGCCTGCCTTTCCTTCCTTTAATGACGGTGATGATGATAATGATGATGAAGAAGAAGAAGATGTTGTTGATGGTGGTGGTGGCGATGATGATGTCGATGGTGATGATGATGATGATGATGATGATGATGATGATGATGATGATGTTGATGGTGATGACGACGACGATGATGAAGATGCTGATGATGAAGGTGTTGAAGGCCTTTGGTGCCGAGAATGGAGGGGTTGATTTAATGGTTGATAATGTCTGTTGAGATGTTTATTTCAACCTGTTCGTTTCAAACATTGGTAGTAGCTACTCGGCTTCTAAAAGCTTCTACTTTGTGTAGTTGTTATACTTTTAATATTAATGATATTAAGTAGCCAATTGACGTCTTCAATGCCTGAGGCTCTCAAGTGCAATAACAACTACGATAATAATAATAATAATAATAATAATAATAATAATAATAATAATAATAATAATAATAACAACAATAATAACAGTTAATATCTCTGCCACCAATTATACTGTGTCAATTATGAATGAATGAATGGATGGATGGATGGATGGATGGATGGATGGATGGATGGATGGATGGATGGATGGATGAATGAATGGATGGATGAATGAATGAGTGGATGGATGGATGAATGGATGGATGGATGAATGAANGATGGATGGATGGATGGATGGATGGATGGATGAATGAATGGATGGATGAATGAATGAATGGATGGATGGATGAATGGATGGATGGATGAATGAATGATGAATGCATGGATTAAGTAATAAACAACACGAGAGCAAAGGTCAACAACATTAATGATTATATATTTTGGTTAATTAAAAAATCTCACATAAAATAATTATATTAGAATAAGTTAGTGCAATCAGCCAGCAACAAATATTCTTGCTCTAGACTGTCCTCTCCATTAATTCCTCCCTTCTTCGCTCAGCCCGAAAGGCTCCAAGGCACCCATTACTCCGTGCAGTCGGACATCTGGAGCATGGGTCTCTCCCTGGTGGAGCTGGCCATTGGCAAGTACCCCATTCCGCCGCCGAGCCCCTCTGACCTCAACGGCGTTTTTGCCCTGGATGCCATACAGGAGCATCTGGAGGCTGCCAAGACTGGAAAGAAACTACCTCGTGGGTGATCTTGAGTGATTACGATATTGGTGGTTGTGGTGGTGGTGGTGGTGGTGGTGGAGGTGGTGGTGGTTAGATGGTGTTGTGGTCATTGTTGATGTTGTTGTTGTTGTTGTTGTTCAATTTTTCGTTGAACAATCCGTTCATTCATATCCATGACAGCGTAATTAACTCCAACTGGTGGACATTAATGCGGCCTAATTAATGAATAGTCGTTGTGACCTTTGTCCTTTTCAGCCTGTCCAGGTAACTGTGAGGTGATAACAGGCGACGGGCCACTTCCGATGTCCGTCTTCGAGTTGTTAGAGTATATAGTCAATGAGGTGGGTTTTTCATCATCATCGTCGTCGTCATCATCATCATCATCATCGTCATCGTCGTCGTCGTCGTCGTCGTCATCATCATAATCATCACTGTTATCAACACCATCACCATCATCATCATCATCTCCAGGCTCCACCCTCCTTGCCTAGGAACTGCTTCTCGCAGGAATTTCAAGATTTCG
This sequence comes from Hirudo medicinalis, assembly GCA_011800805.1. Lineage (NCBI taxonomy): Eukaryota > Metazoa > Annelida > Clitellata > Hirudinida > Hirudinidae > Hirudo > Hirudo medicinalis. Next base: position 12,803 of record MPNW01001135.1, read on the forward strand.
TCAATAGCTGGTTGGATTTATTAGGAGTTTTTAAGTCTCCGATATTATTGTTAAAATTATACTGTTATTGTTATTGTTGTTGTTGTTGTTGTTGTTGTTGTTGTTGTTGTTGTTTGATGTATGAAGCTTTCGTATTTTATCGCAATAGTCATTCATTGATGGACTATGCGGTAATCTCCATAACAGTGTTACATCATCATTACCATCGTCGTCGTCATCATTACCACAGTCATCGTCATCATCATCATCATCATCATTATTGTCATCATCATTATCACCTTATGGCTGAGATTAATTTGAATATTTTGCAGTTTAAAAAAGAAACCATCGGAAAGAGCAGATCTGAAGTCTTTAATGGTGAGTCCAATCAGGGGGGAGGTCGTGTTGTGACGTCACGGTGACCTCGTTGACCTGACATTGGCCGGTCATTAGGTCTCCTCGAATAATAACAACCGGCTCGAAGTTAATCGAATAATTTGTTTTTATAATATAAATGATATTATTAGCTAATAAATATGAGATGAACTGTAATAATAATAATAATAATAATATTAGTAATAATAATAATAACTGTTATTATATAATAATTATTAATAATGTGATGATAATAATAATTATAAATTATGTAATTACTATTAACATAAAATAGGAGGGGATGTTTGGCCAATCAATCATTCCCAAGTGATGATGTCACAACGTTCATTAATGTACCTAATTAAATATTCATTTTATAATTTTTTCATTATAGTATCCTTCTTTTTCTTCTTCCTATTATTATCATCATCATCATCATCATCATCATCGTCATTGTTATTATTTATTTCATTCTTTAAAATCATCCAACCATATCGACACCTGCAGAGCCATGCATTCATCCGGAAAACGGAAAACGAGTACGAGAAGGAGGTCGACTTCGGTCACTGGGTTCGAAAGGTCACAGGGCTGCCAGACTGAAGCCCTCACCTCCATTGGGCCCTCTTTACTGCCTGGCGTTATGTCGATGTTGCTAACGGGTGCATGCAGATCTTGTGGAGTGATTGAAGGTTGTTGTTATTTTGTTGGAAATGGTTGTCATTGATGACTTGTTTGGCCGCACTTCGCCTAGGCTGCCAGGCTGTGAGGCAGTCTCACAACGACACACTAGCGAAACTGTTGTGGTTGCTGTCGCTGTTGTTGCTGTTGTTGTTGCTGTTGCTGTCGTCGTCATGCTCACTACCGCGGTCCCTATCGTTATCGATACTGTAATTACTAAAAACTATGTTTCAGTCATCGTCATCATAACTTATCATCAGGTCTTTAATCATTGCAGGGGACTCTCTTCACAACACATTACTGTCATTATGATTATCATCATCATCATCACCGTCATCGACATCATCGTCATCATCATCATCATTATCGTCGTCACCATGATCGTGCACTACCACAACTATTGTACATCTATGGTAAAAGCTTTTGACAGATCTATTTATCCTTTTCGAGGTCATTTTCGGTGTCATGCATATTCATGAACTGACCTTACTCAATATCCGTGTGCGTGTGTGCGTGTGTCTGTGCTCTAGGTGATCATGCAGCTTTTTCTTGGCCTATGGCATTTATTGAACTTATTTAGTCATTTCTTCATCATCATCGTCGTCGTCATCATCATCATCCCGTCATCGTTGTCGTACATTCATTCATTCGTCCGCGAATCCATCCATTCATCTCTCTACTCAGTTGTCCAGAAGCATACTCATGCATTTATTACGCTTGCTCACTTAACAACATCGAAACATCATCATTATCATCCACATCGCTATCATCCACATCGTTATCATCCGCATCGTTATCATCCACATCGTTATCATCCACATCATTATCATCCACATCGTTATCATCCACATCATTATCATCCACATCGTTATCATCCACATCGTTATCATCCCTACTATATCACAACCACCACCATAGTGCAAGTCATCACGCTATGGTTTCTTCAGAGTACTTGAACAGTCGAAAGTTTTCCTTTGAATTATTTTTGGATTTTTAAGGAATTTTCGACAATTGATCTTACTCCATTCTATTTAAATGCCCCTTTTTGTTTTGCATTTGACTCTGGATTTGTAACATTAGTCGAGGTAGGCAGCCGGATGGCCGACCGCCCCCAACCCCTACCCATTAGTCTGCTGCAGTTATTTATAGCTCATCTGATGACGGGGGCGGAGTATGATTAAGGAAATAGAAATTAGAGATGATCATGTTAAGTTCTTCTGCTCATTTGGCCCTTTGCATTCTTGGCGTATTCTTCGCTTATGTAGAATGTCTGATGTTATATTTTTAAGATGGCGTTTATAATAACCACCATCGTCGTCGTCGTCGTCTTCATCTTCCGAGCATCCTTTGTTGTCTGGATTATCTGCATGTTGGACGAGAGGTCGATGAGGTTGCTCCCCTGTTATTCCAGGGGATTTGATTCCGTTTTGCCGACTCGATTTCAGACTCGAGTTTGTGCTTATTCCTCTTAGTAATTCTCCGTTCGGTTAAACACAACAAAGCGTGGCAAAACGTTTAACTTCATTCGCTTCGAGAATGCTCATTTTTTTCCTGTCGTTGGAGTAAAATGTTATTTTATTATATTTTGAATCCATGAATCTTTCGACCTCATCTTTAGTTTACTCGAACCATCGTTGGGAGACCCGTGGCGATGGTGGTGGTGGACTTGCCCTCCTAAGATGTATCCACCCAGATATTCATTTCCATCTCTCTCCTCGTGGAACGTAGATTCGAATGAAGATCGGATTCAGTTCTTGTACTTTGCTCAAAATTTTGTTTTGCTGATGTCGACGATGTAGCTCTTTGCTTTGATGTTTCTCATCGACGTCGCAGGGCCAGTATTTTGGTTACGGTCGTTCGGATTGCTTTTTCTCAAACAGCTTTTTGAGCAAATAAAGATTATTCTTAGACGCGAAATTCGTTTTTAACTTTTGGGAAGGTACGATGAAAAGGATGCCATAGAATGTTAAATTCAAGATACGTCTTGACCTCGGGGATGTGGGTTAGATGAGTTTGGAAGCATAAAAAAGATTTTAATGTAGGAACGTGCCTGAAACAAGTAAATAATGATAAGGTATTGTAGCTGATTAGTCTTTACCTTCCGCTAGATTGTTGACTGGTAATTTTGTTGTGCTGGTAATCGTAATGTCCGAAATAATATTGGATTATTATGCAAGCACTAATTTTTAGATATTTTCATTAAATTTAAAAAAAATAATTTTTGATGGGTTGCGCAATTTTTTAAATTTTCTGCTCATTAATTTTCTCGTCAAAAATTTGTTTTGATATGGATTTCTCATGTTGTGGCAATCAGCGGATTGGTCGTGTTTGGCTGATGTGATGTTGTCAAGAATATCTCAAAACGAGAATGCAATGTTCCAATGACGACCGGATTCCCAATCCTCGCGACTATTCGCATTTTGGAAATGAGGACAGCACCATGACGGCGTCGAAATATAACGCCGATATTTATTATGACTACCACTACAAGGACTTTTCTAACGACAGCGAAAGTTTAAACTATCATGCACCTTGTGATCGATTACTGACACTTTCTACCGATGTCACTCCACAAAAAGATCTGCCTACACCAACTAGAAACCCTCGTAATATTTGGGTAAAAAAAGTAAAACTTCCTGCACAAACAGTCCATTGTGACGTCTGCGACTGCAATTTGAACTCGTCTGCTCAGGCTGAGGCACACTTCAAGGGACAAAGCCACCAAAAACGTCTGATGAACAAGGTCAGACTGGCTGATCCTGCTTGTCCAAACTTCATGCATGACACTGATACAAGGACGATAGTTGCAGAAGGATACTCGAGTTTCGAAAGTGGTGAAACATTGGGCTCAACCGATAAGCAGACCACAGGAGAAGTTAACGAAAAACACGAGCAGCAAGGTCGGTTATTTATTTTTCTGCTGCAATATGAAACTTATTGACAATTTGAATTTTTGCTAACTTGGGAATTGTTGAAGCTGAGGTAATTAACACGAATAGATTTAATGATAATTGAATTCAAACCCATAATTTACATGTTATTCCATCAGCAACTGGAGTCTCACCACCAGGTGCCAGCTGCCTGCAGGACAACGACGACTTCAGGGTCATTGAACCCCCAAAGAAAAAGCAGAGGGTCATCCTGGCCATACCCTGTGAGATTTGTGGTCTCACCTTCAACTCAGAAGCACAGGCCGGCGACCACTTCAAGAGTTCGAAGCACATTAAGAAGATCCAGTTGCTGCAGCAAATCAGCATTGAAGGTGGTAGCATCATTTCTGTGGTGTTGTGTTGCAGGTTTTTGATATTTTAATGTCTGATTATGATGGTGATGTTAATTACAATTTGCTGTTAATCACTTAAAAGTTACAGCACGCGATGCATGATAACGATGGTGATGATGATTCTCTCGACAGATACTTCTCTGCAAATCCAGGTGAGCTTGCCCAGACCGAACCCGCCCGGAAAGTGTAGGTTCCACTGTGGCGTCTGCAACGTGTCTTTGAACTCGAGTGCACAGTTCGATCAGCACTGCTCGGGTAAGGAAGAAGCGATTTCACAAATTTAAAAGAGACCTTTTCATTCTTAATGTTGTTGTTGTTGTTGCCTGTGACGTTGTCGTCATTCTTTTCCCCTCAGACGTGATACATTTTGTCCTTTCAACTCTCCAGGTCAAGGACACAAGAAGAAGTTACTGAACTTCTCGGCCCCCGAGAACGAGACTTCGGGCCACAAGTCCGGTTGGTTTTATTGCAGGATTTGCGACACGAGCTGTCGAACGGCCCTCGGCCTGCACAAGGTACGACCTTTTGACCTCTCACGAATATTTGTTAGTTTAATCAGCAGTTTTGCATGATTGGTTGGATGTTATCAATTTGTGATGCGATCAGTCGTTCTTGGTTCGGACATAACAGCCGCCTTAAGTTGTTCTTTTTCTTAACATTTTGAACCAGTTATCAAAAGGGGTGGGTCGTCAAAAACTCCGGGAACGTTTTAGGATTATAAAACTTTCAACTTAATTTCATATGAAATGCCAGTAACACGTTCACTCCTCGTACTCGCCAGCACGTCTCGACCGAAGATCACAAGACCAAGACTCAGGCCAAGACAGAATGGACCGAAGCGGATCTGCCCGGCCTGCACGTCTCGTCCGAGGATCGCGAGACGAGGGCCACGACAGAACGGACGGAAGGAGATCCGTCGGGTTCCTAATGTTTCGAGGGGATCGAAACATTACGTAATTTGTTTACCAAAGTTTTGCGTTGTCGTTGACCCGTTGAGTTGCCTGCGAATAGCAACTCGTACCGAAAGTCTTCCTCGTTCATTGACTTGTTTGTACTTGCTCCTGAGGAGAGGCACAAGGAAGGAGTCGTTGATTTCGTTGCTTGAGTCGTCTTCTGTTTTTCGGGATTAAGGTTGATCTCTCTAGCAAAATGTAGCAAAAACTCCGTTTTGAAAACTCGTTGAGACTGAAGTTTATCTAATCGAGTTTAAAATTTAACACGAGGATATTTGAGCCCATCGCCAGAAACCAATTAGAACGAAGATCGGAAAGTGAAAAGTGACAACAAAATTGGTAGCCGAGCACTGCAGACGACAACGTCCCTAATTCTTAAAGCATCGACCGAAACCTACGAGCAGATGGCTGCCCTCGAATGATTGCGTTGGTTCCTGTCTCGCATTTGCACGGACCTTCACCCGGCCTCAGAAGTGACGGCAGGAAAACGACATCAACTTTGATCGGCCTGCAGACCGGCTCGTGTCGTTATTCTATTTTTATGACAGTTTCAAACTAAAAATGCACTTAGAGTGATAATTTTGTGATTGTAACGGAACCTGTCGAGCACACATTCTCATTCAAAAATGGCAATCGACAGCCTTAACCGAGCTTCAGAGCACTTGCATTCAGAATTATATCTCCTTGTGCACGATAACGACGTATCGCTAATCGCGCGTCGTCACGTAATGACAAAGCAGCCGACCTAACGGTCAAAAGGTCACGGAATTCAACTAAACGGGGCACGAGAGGGCAAAGAGCAGAGTTCCTAGGAAATGGTGGCACGGACGAATGAGTCGCCGACGTCGTCATCAGCTGAGGATGGCGATGGCAGTAAATATGGACTCGATGATGATGCAGGCCTCCATCACCGGGATGAACCACTTCCTGCGCCTGTCGAGTTCGCCCTTGCTGACAAACACCATCTGGAAGGACGATGATGATGATGACAGGGCAGTCATAGTGGTGATGATAGGTAAAGGTAGCGATAGTGATGATGAGAGTATTTAAGGTGGAGTGTTGGAAATGTCATTAATAGTGTTGTTCACTGATTACTAATGCAACAAGAACATATCATTTACACCGGTCGTATCATTTACTCAGTCCATAGCCACCAGGGATAAAAGCCACAAACCAGTATGAAGTTGAGGACGAGGAAGCCGAGCATGCTCAACCCGAGGAAGATGTACGTGCCCTTCGAGTACTTTATGCTTTCTGCTATGCTTATGATCTACAAAATGATAATGAAGTGATTATGAATAATATGATAACCAGGTTAAAGACGCCAGCCAATTAGTTGACGAATCTAAATGTGATTGATTTGGAACACCCTAATGAGTCATACAAAAATGTAGCTGATGCCGTGAGGATTGAGTTCGAGCACAATCAGTCAATCATCTGTCAACCAATCAGGCAATCGTTCATTTATTCGTTCGATCAATCGGAGAGTTACTGCTTTGATTACGGAATCTTCGGAAACTAAGCTCCCAGTTCGTTTACAAAAATTGACATAATTTAAACAATTTGGGCATTGAAAATTTGAAGTGAAAAGCACAGATAAACCATCAACTGAACTGCTACAAAATCACAAAAAATGTCTGTTTTTTAAATGTGAAGAAGCACCTCACCAGCACTATAAGTACCACAAGCACTGAGACGACCAAGAATGATATTTGACAATATTTCTGTAAAGATTAACAATTCAGAGCTCAAAGAGAACTTCAAGACCACATAAGATTATTTCTACATAAAATATTTCTTGTCACATTATGCTTAAACGCTAGCAAATGCAGACAAAATGTTATTATTGCCTTTTAAACCTAGTAGATTTTCTCACCATCGAAGGGTTATCCTCTTCGGCAGACGAATAAATTGTCGTGCCAACATCTTTGCCTCTCTCGGTATCCCTTATGAGCCTTGCTCTGGATTCCTGCTCTGACATGTCCTGAAGTTGCATCCACAAAGCGTTAGATGCATCAAAACACTAGCATACATTTAAATATAACACGAAATAAAACTTTAATCAGCACTTCGCTATCAAGTGCAGGTTTGGTTCACTCTTACAAAGAAGAATTAACAACCTGGTGGCCTTGCTTACCGTGTATGCAAAGAATCAGTTGACTGCCTTTAAAACTGAACGGGAAGTTATTAAATCAATTTGTGCGATTGCATTAATTCAAGTAGGCCGGAGGAAGTCACAAATTTGTAATCATGTGTTACTCAAACAAATCGAGCAGACGTACATCCGTTCGCAATCAGATGGATTCACGTGACATTTTGAGTTCTAAATTCCACAGCGAGTAATCATTCGTCTTTGCAATAGTCGAAGTTTGTTGATATTACTTTTTAGCTTGATATTGCTTTTATATTGATGTAACTATTAAAAACAATTTATGACAACCAGAATCATGACATATCGTTAAATTTATTAAATAAATAATAGCAGGATTATCGTTGTGTATATTGCATTCGATGTTATGATAGTTCATTATCGCTCGAACAAGTTGTTTTGCGAGATTAAACGAAGAGAAAATGAGTGAGGATTTCGAGTTTGAATCGGATTCAGACGATGGAAAATGTAAAATCCTCTACGATGGTTTCGTCCCTCAGGAAAATTACTCTAAACTCGAAAAAATAAGCGCTTCCATATCGCCGGAAGACTTTTATAAAAATTATGTCAAACAGAGAAAGCCCGTCATTATCTCTGGTTTGACTCAGTTTTATAAAGATGAATTTCACATTCACAAATGGACGATCGATTACTTGAAAAAGCAGGCCGGAGATTGCACCGTTATGATTGAGAAAATTGACCGAAATAAACCACAAAAGTACGGATACAAAGTTCCCAAAATCCCTATGAAATACGGAGAGTTTCTCGACGGCATCGTCGAAGGAAACGATCGCTGCTATATGACCACTCAGGACCTGGAAAAGGATGACACCGACCTGGATGAATACGGAATGCCCAGAAAGTTCTGCGCCGCTCCGTTGACGCGGCTTAAGTCGGACTTTCCTCTACGACCGACGATCGCGGGCAATCTTGTGCCGTACTTGATGTCGCTCTGGCAAGGACTGACTTTCTCGGGTTCTTCTTCAGGTTTGCACCACGACTTCGAGGACAATGTTTACATTCTCATCAGGGGAAGGAAAAGGTTTTTATTTTAATTACTCAATTGAATTAGTTGAATTTATTATTACATTATTAATTTATTTGTTTGATCTATTATTATATTTAAATGTCATAAGTTAAAAAAAACATCCTTATCTAATCATTCGAAAAGTTGAACAAAGCATCAGTATGTTCTTATTTATTTCTTAATCTTGTCTCAGATTCCGACTGTTTCCACCGTCGTGCGTGGAAAGTCTCAAAACGACGGGGAAGCCACTGACGGTCTTCAAGAATGGTTTGATAGCTTACGAGGAGGATACCAAGCCGGGTCTCGTAACTGTCGGATCGGACGGAGTGCCTCTCTATTTTCTGTCGAAGATGAGAATGAAGGAGGCAGACGAAAGACTTGAAAGGTGTCAAAACGAACTCGATTCGATCAAGAAGTCTCGAACATCCATCAAGAGCAGGAAAGAAAAGATTGCTGAACTGAAAAAGACCATGAAGAGACTGAAGAGAGACCTCGAAGAAGCGACACAGGATGCCATGATCTACGGTGATGATGGTGAAGAGGATTTCCATGATGATGATGATGATGATCAAGAGTGCAGTGGTGAAGATGATGAAAAAGCTAGCCACAGAAGCACATCAAAAGGAGAAGATGGAAACGATGTCCAGTCATCTCCCGCTCCACCAAATCATTTCTGCAACATCGAGCTCCCGCTGCATTCCGACGATGCCGAAGAAATATTTCGGGCGATCGGAGCGCCGGACGACTCCAAGGACCTCGGGTGTCTCGTGGCAGAGTTGGAGGAGGGCGATTCCCTCTACCTTCCCGCTTCTTGGTTTCACGAGGTCGCGTCCTTCTCGGCGTCCGGGTCGGACCACGCGGCCCTCAATTATTGGTTCTACCCTCCCGACGGAACGTCTTTCGCTCATCCCTACGGGTGTAATTTCTGGCCCAAGAGATTCGAAGCCATATCCAAAGATCACCTGTTATGAATTGTTTTGACATGAATGTTGCTTTAAATGAATGAGTTGTTGAATTTTTGAGTGCTTTTCATTTTGTCCAAAAAATAGAGTCATGTAGTGCATGAGAGGTGATATCAGCTACATTAAGTTCAACATCCATCCTGTACACCAGTTGGTGTGGTTCCAAAAGATAAAAGTTAACAAGTTAAGAGAACAATGTCTAACAATATAATTGATAAATATTTATTTGTGCCAAAGTATTGACCCCTCGACTGCTTTGAAACTAAAAGTAAAAACAATTTATAAACTGCTCCAAATAAATACTTCAGTCGTTACAAAAGAAATTTTCACCGGTGTTTTACAAAAAAACAACTGACGACGCTGTGCACGAGGAAAGGTTACGCTTCGCTTTATGTGGCGCCTACTTCTTTGCAAAAGCTCGAAAACTACATCAAGTACAAAAGGAAATTAATAAAAGAATAGCTACTGGCAACACCCACGACTACTTAGAAAACTGTACAAAGGTCGTTGTAATGTTTGGCGAGCACGCTTCTTAGAGGTAGTCCTATTTTTTCGTGAAGACACCTAACATCCTAATGTCGTCGAACATTCCACAGCCCACTTGTCAGCGCTGATGTCTTGTACAAAGCGAGCTTTCTTTTTCAAAATAGACTTCGGAGTTCCATCTTCATTTAATTTTGCCAGTGCCACTTTTGGGATGGGCCGAGGTGCCGGTCTAAAGTAAGCCTCGCAAGTTGGCGAGTCAGAATTGGGAATTTCAGAATGACGATGGCTGTAGGCGTAAGTCATTAGCCTCGGACCAATGTAGTTCCTTCTTCTGGCTATTCCCAGTTCTTTGGCAGAAGCCAGACGATCCAGTGAACCAGTCATTGGACCTTGGAAGAGAGAATCTTCGTAACTGTCCTGGGAGGAATGCGAGTCAGTCTTGTACGCCAGAGGCTTGTAGCGGTACCTCATGACTGACGATAGCTGAGCGAGATTGTGACTGTAGTTATGCAGATGCGGAAGTCTGGTTTCGACTCTTTGCCTAGCAGAGCGGGAATTCTGGTCAGCGCTGGGGCAGTCGGAGAGGGACCTGGAGAGATTCTGTTTGTCCTCTCCTGGGAAAGCTGTCGATTGGAAATTGTCCGAGTTCATCCTGCCGAAAAGTTTCTTCCTAACGGTAGTCAAATCAGTCGAGTGGAGTTCATGGTTCGTGGAGGGAGTTCTGTTTCTGTCCTTGTCTTGCAAGTTCGGAGTACTGGTGTCCGAATGAGAGGAATAGTTATAATCAGAACCCCCTTGAGACGTATTTATCTCATCAACACACTTCTTGACGTTTTTCTCGAATTGAGGTTCATTCAAGGTTGATTCTGCACAGTAGTCAGTCCTCTTCATGACTTCTTCTATCCCGCTGTTCGACTCTTCTTTCACCTCGTCGTCTTCACAGGCTTCTTTGTCGCTTTCTTCTGACAAAGTGGCCATTGTTTGAGGCAGGTGCTTTCCAAAAAAGAGAAAGTCTTTCATGACCATCTTTGACTCCTCGCTGAGACTAGCGGCGTTCTCCAGAATGTCGGGTAGCGTCGCAAAACTGGTCTTCAACGAAGCGACGGTCAGCGATTCCTGAGAAGCAGTTTCCTTGCAGTCGGTGTAGTAGCTGCTGCAGCTGCTACTGTCCGACTCGCTACTCGTAGCCGAGTGATTGTTGCTTTTGGCACGCGTTCGAGGAACTGCGACGAACGATTTTTCAAATGAATTGAAAGCGGTGCTATTGAGGCTATTGTCCGGACTCAAGTCGGCTGTCAAGTTGAAGTTGTCGTCAAAGTTATTTAAAGTATTTTTGCAGACGTCTATGTCGGCAGTGTCGCTGTGGTTGATGTCGTAGAAGTAGCTGACGGCTTTTGACCTTTGATCTTTCTTTTCCCGAACCTTCCTCTTGGCTTCAATTAATTGCTTGATCTTATCGAATTCAGGAGGACAACCTTTCGTCGCCGTGGTCGCTGCGGTCGTTGTGGTCGATGTGGTTGATGTGTCGTTTGGAAAACCCATTTTCTTTTCCGATGGATCCGATGATGGAGAGAGACACAACAACTGCGGATAATTGAGAAACTCGGGCATCGATTGGGTGAAGTCGAGTTCGTCGCTGTCGTTCGAAAATTGTCGCTCGTGCAGCTCTTGCTGCTGAGGTCGGTTGAAGACTGTCTCGTTGGTTTCTCGGCATGGATCCGCTTTTCCACTGAGCACTTTCATATCAGTGGATTCTTCAACTTCCAGTGGAACATAAAACGACTGGGGACAGGGTGGAAATTGTACCTCCTCCAACTGTACTGATCCAGGTACCGGGTGTTCTGGATCCAGGACTTCTTCTGGAAAGTTTGATCCTGTTACCGCTTCTTCCGGATGATCAGTGGAAGCGTCTGCGAGGTTTTTAGCTCCTGCAATGATGTCATTATCTTTCCTTCCCAGATTTTCCAGTTGACGAAGTCCAGTTTCTTTGCGTCCTATTGGTTCAATCTGATCTCCGTTGATTGATTTGTTTTCAATCACAACATTTCCTCCAACAACTCCTTCAATCGATTGATCTTCCGTCCCAGGACACCACTGGGTTGAGGCGTCGACCGTGGTTTTAAGGGAGATGAGGGTGGCTTTTGGGGTGGCAGTGAGGGTAGTGGATTCAGATGGGAGGGTGGCAGAACGGTGAGAGGTGGTTGAACCGAGTGAGCTGCTCCTCACTGGCTCCTGCTGTGAGGTTGAAAGCATTTGAGAAGTATGTCTTTTCATCAATCTCCATTACAAAATATTCGTTAATGAAA
>MPNW01001135.1:30000-31861 GCA_011800805.1 Hirudo medicinalis
TTACCAAGTAAATATATTTCAAATAGACTCGTTTTTAAATAAATATTCTCATATATAATATGTTGCCTGCGTTCTTAGATGGCCACTTTAACTTGTGTGTGTGTGTGTGTGTGTGTGTGTGTGTGTTGTGTGTGTGATTCGTACATTCATAGAAATTATGTAACATGAATAACTCTCAATCAGTTCTCGTAAAACTTTGAAATCATCTTCCTACCAAATGTTCAACTCCTCGGATTTAACTTAATGTACCGAATGAGAAAGTGAGTCGTGTAAACTGTTTGAGCAATTATACATTTTGATAATGATGACGATGACATTGTTGATGATGACGACGACGATGATGATGGTGATGATGAATACGTTTACGTTGATGATGACGACGACGACAACGATGACGACGACCACGACGACGACCACGACGACGACCACAACGACGTCATCCCAGGAAGTTCCCAGCAGTTGATTGAAGGGGATTAGGTTACCCGGAGAATCAGGGCTTAAATCCGAGTTGAAATTAACACTTCGTCGGGAGATGACGCCAGGAAATGAGTGGACAGGGGAGAGATAATGAGGAGCAGAATGAGGGAAGAAATCGTGAGTGGCAGGAAGAGATAGTCCGATCATGAGGTGAATGAATGAATGAGTGAGTGACCAGGTGAATGAGTGATGAGGAGTGAAGGATAAGGTTGGAATGTAGGAGATTCATTCCATCTCTTTATAAATTAAGATATTCATCCACTCGTACCGGTATCTGGAGATGTAATAGGCAAAAATAACTCACAGAGCGAATTTTGTCAGTTGTACATGAATTTCCAGGGTCAAGAGGTTGGGTTAGAGTTAGAGGTAACAGTAGGGTTAGGGGTGGAGTTAATTACCAAAGGTCGCCGCTTAACCCCGTAGAATTTTACCACCCTATGTGAGCTACCCACACCGGAGGAGTTACCAAACTTTCCACCCACCCATGCATCCATGCATCCATCCATCCACCCACCCACCCATCGATCCACACCCCATTACTCTTCCAAAGTACTCGTCCGTCTACCTCCGTAGGACATTCGGTGCCAACCTCTCAGTTCTTCTTTTTTTTTTTTAGACCAACAAGACATTGCAGACAAGCTTGAAAATCTCCTTATGTCACTCTCACGCCATCTTATTTATTTCCACTGGACTTCTTAACATGCCACTCACTCTTTTCCATTCCGGCTCGCCTTCCGGTACTGCCACTGTCTCCCCCCTCCTCTGCACCAACCAACCACACCCCCCTTGCACTCGCTCATTCATAGAGGTTCATTCTCTCACGCCCATCATTTACTCCGGGTCGGTTGAATTTTTTCAGTACTTTTGTTTTAAGGTCTTCAGTTTCTATCCAATAATTTTTCCCAAGGCAAAATAATGCTTTTAGGAATTCTGGGATATGCTTTCGTGTGTTTCCATGAATCACTTCCTTGGTGCACTCCTTAAGTACTGAGACGTACTGGACGAGGGGAAGAATTTTAGTGCAGATTTTGGACTTTGGGGTAATGGATGGAACCGAGTTGCTAAATCTTCGACCGCCAGAAGCCAGTGGCATCTGTCGACTTGTTTAGAAATAAAATTGCCGCCATAAATTGTCGAGGAATTATCTTCATGAATTTTTGATATAAATTCTTAGTTATTCTCAGTTAAATAGGTCAATACGAGCTGTTTTATTCGAAATTATAATATTTTTATTTTTAAGAAAGAAATTGAATATTAAAATCTGCCCACTCACCCATTCACTCACTCACTCACTCACTCACTCACTCACTCACTCACTCACTCACTCACTCACTCACTCACTCACTCACTCACTCACTCACTCACTCACTCACTCACTCATCAC